>JAQFZQ010001290.1:0-20690 GCA_034696005.1 Glomeris marginata | reverse complement strand
GCCCTGCCACCCAATTGGCCAAAAGTGGGGGTTATTTTTCGACGCCTGGCCACGGCCCACAGATTTCTTGTTTTCTATCACAAAATACTTAGAATCTGAGGATTCCACGCTTTTTATCGACTTTGGTTTCAATATACAAATCAATTTTCAGGGTACCCTAGAAAGCTGTGTCAGTTCACCTTTAAACAACTTAATTTACCCTCCTCCTATTTCCTCTCTAAACATGTAAATACACCCATTTTCAAAAACAAAAACTCGTGTGCACTTAAAGAAGTTCTTAAAGATGCCATTGAACACTTGTGTATATGCTTGATATATTTTCTGATCTTATCATGATTATTCATGATTATATTGAAAATATTTATCAGAATATAATATGAGCTTCACAATTGTTCAGAATTGCATCTGCTGAAAAGCTGTTGTAAAGAATAATATAAATGAAATAATTTTTGGGTGAAAAGGCATGGATTACAATTTCATAAAGTACAACTGGAACAGTATCCAAGATCTGGGAGAATCGTATGACATGGGATCTGTAATGCACTACGAAGCATATGCTTTTGCAAGAGACAGAAGTCATCCAACTTTAATTCCAAAAGATCCCAATTATCCTGTTGCTCAAATGGGACAGAGACATGGTTTCAGTGATGTTGATTTGAGGAAAGTGAACAAGTTGTATGGTTGCTTCGCATCTGGAGAGGAAGATAACCGTGTCCCTGAAGACACACTCCCAACAAATGACACAGAAACTAGTACTATAACAATAGGTACAAATTAAATTATAAAGCTATTTCTAAAATGTTTAATTTTTAATGTGCTGAATTGGATTTGAAGGTAATTGCAAAGATTTTCATCCTCGATGTTCTTCTTGGGCTAATCAAGGAGAATGTATTGAAAATGCCGAGTGGATGAAAGCAAATTGTCTTTTGTCTTGCGGAATTTGTGGTAATTATTTCATTATGTTAATGATTTCCATATCTGCATGAAATACATTTATATACCTACTCTGGAATGAGGATATACTATGATTGTATCTTTTTGCAGACAAGGGATGCACTGACAAAAACGACAGATGCAAAGAATGGTCTGATAAAGGTGAATGCAAATACAACCCTGAATACATGAGCATATTCTGCAAGAAATCATGTAAAAAATGCTGAACCCTTTATAGAATATTGACCTAATCTGCATTCTACACTAAAACTGGTTTCAATTCATTATTACATATTTCAGTGGAGGAATCATTGGTGTTTGTCATTTTTATACTGAGGTGTATGGGATGTGGTACATGTTTATATTATCAAGAATGGATAAGGTTATCCGAATAAATGCAAGCAAATTGGAGTTGAATGGCTGACTTATTTTTTGGGCAACATCAGATCTTCTTCATACAGTTTTCTATGTACTCTATACTGATAACCTGCTTGCAAAAACTGTTTGTTGTTTATTATTAATCACCTTAATACCCTTCTTAACAGAGAACTGCACTTCATCAGCATCTAATATTTATTTCAAACAAACATGTCAAAATTTATTTTGGTAAATGAGATGGTATTATGTCATAAGATATTTAAGAGTTTACTCAATATAATATAAAATGAATCATATAACTTTAATCATATTGCGCAAATCCTCGTTGAACATTAAGTTCACAAGTAAAAAAACTAATAAACGAAGCATACTTTATTCATAAATCCATATGCTGAACGAAAACTCATAAATTTTCTGTGATATTAAACTAAGAAAAAACTAATTCATCTTCCATGGAAAGAACTAAATAATAATCTAGATAAGCTCCATTCAATGAAACGATTTTGTGCAGCTAATGAGAAGTCTGAAACAATAAAATTTTTCATAACTATATGTAATAAATTACTTTGTTCCGAATTCTTGACATTTGGTCTATAAATTATACTTTATAGTCATGCTCGTGTGACATTTAAACAAATAAAAATGCGATTGCCGCATGATTTCGATCTTAATTGACATGTATACATATATACAGTAGTACAGTGATTCAGCGAATTTGAAATCGATATACTGGGTGGAGTGGCAGGTTTAATCCGTAACCAGGCAATTATCTTAAATTGTGAGGTGGAATTGAACAATTGAGAATCTTAAAGTCTTATCGCTCATGACCTTGATCTCGACCTTTTTACCAATATTGGATTTCTTCTATCTTGAGAACTGCTAAAGATAGAAAACCCCAATTTGAAAGTTGAGGATCACCGTCAAATTAGCCAAATAATGGCCATTTCTACATCTTCCTTTATTGATTTCCATCTCACAATGGAGACGAATACGTGCAATGCATGCAAGCATCTAGATAATTTGTCCAATATAACAGCGGGTGGTATAGATAATTTGTCTGCATCATATGTGCTTTCAGACTCCATATTTTGAGAGAAAAAAATGGAAATTGATCTTATTATTAGATTCATTTGCTGCTGCTTTACAATTTTAAATTGGTACTCCATGGCAATTTCAGTATAGAAATTCAATATCCACGAAGTTCACTGTCGAATTAAGACACAAACAATATACATAGTTATATCGGATATGATATTGTCGAATTCCAAATTTTGGTTTATCTGCAAGAGTCAATACTGGTTTACATAGTATAACAATGTAGTCCTGGCGATGTATGCAATATGTTATTCGTACGTTGATTTTATTTATTTAGAATTTCCATAATTGATAGCAATATGATGAATAGATCACATATACTTTTTAACTTCATCGCATTCATATAACTTGTTCAGTTTCCTGATATCCACTTCAGATAATGCACGTCTTTGGCCTAACTTCTTTGCAGATTCATCCGGTATCTTTGTTTCAATGGTTTTTATTGATCTGTCAATTGCAAACGCATATGACCCATAGTGCATCAGTGAACCATAATCATAGCTTTCTCCCAAATGCCGGGTTGTTGACCAAGTGTATTTCTTGAAATTGTGTTTGCTTACTATATTTTTCAATGAAACAAACGTATTTTTGATTAGTACAGAATGAAGTTTTTTAATACCATCTTATAATACTTAAAACAATAATTATTGATCTTTTGTGAATTCAGAAGCTGTTATTTAGTGGTGGGCAAAGATAACTGTGAGATTATATACTATAGCTGTTGTTACTACACTCATGATACTCAGTGTTGTCACTAGTGAACCAACGTTGCATGACAATAGTTGCATGGACATATCAATTAAGGTGGCATACATTTTACATACTAGTGTTATCATGAATCACGAGCCACTAATTAAAGGTGAACTGACATGGACTCTGAACTGTACCCATTCTGGCCAAACATGGACAGACTAATTGGCCAGTAGTCCCAATTTACCCAATGGCAGGGTTGGTCATAATCCACTTTTACCGCCCTGTCAGTTCACCTTTAATATGTATGATACGTATCACCAAAAAGTGGCCTTTGGGCCTAATAGCAGTGGGTGGAGATCATGTTTACCCTATTTCCTAATGGAAAAGCCCCTTGTCCAATGATGTAATGATACCACATCTCTGTTGGGACAGCAACTCTTGTTGCATATGCACAGTAACTGGCATTCTATGAAAATTCTAGCTTTCCAAGTTATGTGATGGAGTTCCCAGAGTTTTCCCAAAGTGTATCGTTACAATTATACAATAGTTATATTCCCAAATGGGAAGGGGAAGTGACTTCCCTTTGGGAATATAACTATTGTGTCCCAAAATGTATCAATTACAAGTACAGTAACTAGCTATTGTATCCAGTTTTATAATCCCTGCCTGAGGCAAGAGCTGTAGATAGAGTGGATGGGGTATAGTAATAAGAGTGTTTGTTTTATTGCTACAGCAAGGTGTCAATGTGAAAGTTTGATGTCATAGCAACTGATATGGCACACCAATAGTTGTACGCTTGACAACACGATAAGTGTGACGCTCCCAACTATACCGGGAAATATGAACATGTAGTGGTTTCTAAGAAAATGATACCACCACAGCAGTCTGTAAACCGAGATATTATGAAGTAAATTTACTATATGATACCCAAACAAATGTGCGTATATGTACAGTGGAATATACGATTAGATATATTCACCAAATAAAAATATAAGTTCACATTTTAGGCACTTCACAATCCCTATACCTTAATAGTGCAAAATTTGTGTTGTTTGGAAGATCTCGTAAAGTATTCCTATGTAGATCATATTTGTCACAAATCTACTGCAGTGATTATAACTTTTTTTTTACTAATTTCTTACAGAGGTCGAAGCTAGAGTTGACCATCAAATGCACACACCTCCTGCTAAACTCGACCAGGTCCATTCAATGCGAATGGGGACATTCAGGTTTGGTGCAAGGTGCAATCGGGGATTTTAATTTTCCCGTGTTGTGTTGATTGCGTCACCAAACCTGAATGTCCCCATTCTCATGGGATGGACCCGGTCGAGTTTAGCAGGAGGTGTGTGCATTTGATGGTCAACTCTAGTTGCGACCTCTGTAGTGTTTTAATTTTCTTCGTACCTTACAATCCATAGTTCACCTTTAAGGATAAACTGTATGAGCTTTCATTTTTTGTTTCCATGAATGAACGTAACACGTACCTGGGTCGATGTTGCTCCAATCGATTGAAATATAATTATCTCGATCTTCTCTGCTCTGTTCATGCCAAAATCCAGCAGAATGAAGTAATTCGTGCATGATTACCCCTTTCCTGAAGCATGCATCGAGGCCCAATGATAGCTTTTGAGGGCCTCTTGAAAATCCAACGTCAGAAAAGCATCTATAAAATGTTGTGGGATTTTCCAGGAATTTTTTAATAACTTCATTATTATAAGTACTTACTGTATATCAATCAAATGTGCAGAGCGTCTCAAAAATATGATGTAATCTATCTCCTTTAAGTCATGAAGGTACTGCCAAGTTTTGGTACTAATTGATTTATGATTGCTTTCCATATTACGTATGTGCTGTTATTTACCCAGATTATGGCAGTGACCGACAACTAGTCCAGTAAAAATGGTGAACTTTGCATAGCACCACTAATCAATAAAATTTGAGACGCCTTGCATGTATAATAAGTTAATTGTTACCCTTCCTCCTTGACGAAATACACATAATCACTGTGGCCATTATAAGGAATAAATCTCACACATGAAAGGCTTTCAATCTCATCAACAGCTTCTTGAATAGCTTCTCTTTCCCATTCACCTTTCCAATTCGCAAACGTCATTTAATTAATATAGCAATTGTGCATAAATATAGTTAAAATTGAACATACCGAGACAACTTACTAAATAATCGATTGCTCACATAAATAGGGATTTCATTATTGGTCCAAACGTTATGAGGCATGACCAAGTTTCGGAATTCCTATGTAGATTTAAGTAAAATAAATAAATTACAATGTACATCGGAGGAAAATTATCGCATTTAAGTTGGTAGTTTGTTTTTATCCACTCCAGTTTAAATTTCTACGCATAAATCATTTCTGTTTTCTTTGTTCAATATGTGCATACAGGGTGTTAATGAATACATATTACAAGCTCATAGGAGTTGTAGTAGGGCTATGGTAGATGAAATGTTGCTAATCAACCCATGTCCGGAAAAGTCACCTAACCGCGCTACGGGTAAACGAAGCGCAAAAACACCCCCTGAAGGAGGCTGCCCTGCGCTATACTGGGAAGCCTACCGTTTGAGTTATGCACTATCCTTTGAGCTGGCATTTGTTCATATTACCAGCAGAAATAAATGAAAAGTAGGGCGACACAAGTTGTTAATAGGCATGAAAACTGCAGTAGTATCTCGAATGCGCGCGCGTCCACCGACAACATTGCGCATGCATGGCATCTGCTAAGCATGTTATTGTACACTCTGTCCACAATTTTTCTCGTTTTGTGGATCTGTACTGCTGCTGCATGTATCCGAGCCACAAGAATTTCCTCCGACTCGACAGGTGTCTCGTATACGCAGGGGGGATTCTTGCGGTTGCCCTTAGTGCGGTTACGTTGCATTTCCGGACTTGGGTTGATTAGCAATTGATTAGCAATATTTCATCTACCATAGCCCTTCTACAACTCCTATGAGTTTGTAATATGTATTCATTAACACCCTGTATGTTTTAATCATGGTTTTAAAGATTGTCACTTGCAACTTACAGGGCCATTAACTTCTTCAGGTTTCACGTTTGCAATATCCCCCTCAAATAATCCTAAAATGGAATTTGAAGCAAAATTATATTATGAATTCCATATTTTAAAGTATAATACACTGGGAAATGAATGCTGTATTTTCTACCTGCAATTGTAGTAGGGTCTTCATCTGGTGAAATTTCATCATATTCATATTGCCTTGTAGTGGTAACTGCGCAGTAAACTGCAGTGTAGAGCACACATAATGTAAAATATGCTATTGTTTTAGCCATTTTACCTATATGGTATATTCCGTGGACCACAATGGGAAATAAGTGCATTTGAAACTAGTATATATAATACCGGACGTGATATTTTATTAGCTAATATATCAAGTAGCTTAATTGTTGAACCCCTTGTGAGGTTTTATTTCCTACCAATAATTTAGATTTTATTTCTCTGGTTTTCTATTTGGTAACTAAACTCTCATTAATCATTTGAACATATTCGTGAATTGTATACCTATACTTGGAAATATGCCATGAAATTTTACTATATTCTTTTAAAACTTTTTTACATCCATTGGTAATCTGTTATCTCATCTTTATTAGATTTTGCTGTTTAACTGTTTTATCCAATTTCTAAAAACACCATGTTTTAAACCATATCGTCCACAATATTTATTACTCACATATAACATATAGTATTTATTATGAAAATTACTTAGCATTATTTAGACATATTTTCACTTAAATAATAATAATAAAAAAAAAACAATACTTCGTTGAACTTCCTGTAAATACGTAATTTATGGATGACCCCCGAAGGCAATGCAGGTTTCTTTAAATGTTTAATGCATGATTACAATCTCTACTGAAATAATTATATGTAGGTATATTAAGAAATAAATAATTACTGGATTGGTTTTTGAGTAGGTACATTTGAGTAGGCATTCATAATACTGTTTTATTTTGATGTAAAGTTGGAATACAATATACCATTTATCCCTCCCTACATATTATACTGTACTAATATTATTATATTCATTTTACAAAGCATGCAAATAGCGTACTAACACAATTGAAAACCGCATGAATACAAAGAAAATATGAATTAATTATAATTAGTTGCATATACCAGGAATACAAAATAATTAAACATAATTTAATTATGCTAGGTTATTTAGGGAATGTTTTGAAATACATATTAATTTGCATGATCATCTTTAGCCTTTCTTGCCGTATTACAAGAATACAACTTGTTAAGTTTGTTGAGATCAATTTGAGAGAATCCTTTTCTTTGTCCCATCTTTGGAGCAAAAAGAGATTTGCTGCGAATTGTAGGTTTGGTCGGATTCTTTGCAAATGAACGTTCTCCATAATGCATAAGGGACCCAGTATCATATTGTTCATCCAAGCTCTGAGTAGTTGACCAGCTGTATTTGTTGAAATTATGAATGTTTTCTGAAAATTAGGTAGGGATCATCCATTAGGAACGTTGTCCCCTGAAATTGTATAGTGAATTTTTATTTTACCTGGTTTAATATTGTCCCATAAAATGTCTACGTAGCTGTCTCTATCTTCTCGACTTTGTTCATGCCAAAACCCAGCAGCATGAAGAAGTTCATGCATTACAATTCCTTTTACAACACAACCATCACCCAAAGTGATCTTTTGCGCTCCACCTTTGCGTCCAACATCAGATGAGCATCTTGGAATCATATACAATGTTATATACTTACTTCTGCTATTTTAAATAACATGAAACAGCCAGATTACAAAACCTCCTGTGGCCAATAAAAAAAAGATGTGTACACTTGTGAATTGTACCTTTTTTAAAAATTACAAAACGTTTTTGCTGAGTTCTTTTAGCTGTGATACCCAGATTGCATTTCTTGTAACTTGTGTACTTTTAATTCCCTTGAGGTGGCTTTTGTTCTGGCTGTTTGAGTTTTTCTATTTGCATGCTACTATACCCTTTTCCTTTGACTATTTTGGCATAGTCTGGTTCGTTATTCCAGGGGACAAAACGGACGCAGGATTTTGCGTGAAATTCAGCCATTGCTGCATTGATTATGAGCTTTTCCAAAAGGTCTTGCAAAATATAAATAGTTTCTATATTGTTATACTGTTTAGTTACTGGTTTAAAAAATAGGTTTCTGGGAGTTGAAACTCACTGAAGGGCCAGTCGATATCATATGGGATTTGACCATTGGGCCAAACCTTCTGTCCAAGGACCACGTTTCTTAGCTTTCAATGAAATAATATACAGTACAAAATATACACATGCAAATAAACCGTGGCTCTGCCTGATTAAATTTGGAACTTTGTTGTGAACACAAATCCAAATTATAGGTATAAAGTTAGTTTAAATGTTGTGCTGATATTGTGCATGCAAATCACATGATACCAAGCATTAAATAGATTGAACAAATTAATGTTTCTTACGATCGAGGAGCCACAGAATAACATCAGATTATGAGCTTAGTTATAGCTCACAATGGGATTTTGATTTAGGCTCATGTAAAGCTGAATTAATAATAAAGGACTTATGGATTTTTTCAATCTAAAAGTAATGTCATCTTCAGTTGACACATGTACAAATTTAAAAAGAGGGGAAATGAATTTAGCTCAAAACAGTCTGTATCTTTCGTTAATAGCTTTTTACGCATGAGATCTATTAAAAATTAATATTGCGGATAAATAGAAAGTCGTATATGTGCCCTTCCAATGCCAGCCTCCACATTATTTAATAGAGCTTCTGGATAGGTCTTTTGGAAAATGCAACACCTTATGTATAACACAAGTAATGCCTTATTTGCATGGTTGTAGGGCAAGGTTGGTAGAAGGGGAGGTTAGCTCATGCAACTTTATCCTGTGACGTCACCGGGATCCCAGCGCCCCAGGACATGTAATTCTACAATCATCTGAGCTTTGGTCTTTGAATCTATGCATGGTATCATCACAGCAGTGGGAGCCGGTGACGTCAGTTTCATGCAACTTCTTGCACAAGAAATGTTGAATGAGCTAGCCTCCCTTTCTACCAACCTTGGTTGTAGGGGCATCAAGGAGTTATATGCAGAAGAAGTAGAATGTGGAATTGGTGGTAGTGTGCTGGTATTTATAGTGTGCACAAGCAGCTCTCCTATACTACCTGCAACTTCTTTCTTAATCCGAAAACCTCGTATATCCAGGGCTCACTATTAGTATACAGCTCATTGGTGTACGCATCATCAAACATGGGGGGCGCATTCTACTCCTTCGCATCTAACTTCTGGGGGCATACATTGGCTACTGTTCCACAGAAGTTATGGTTCCATTACAGCAATGGATCTTAATGGACCACTGTTTCAAAATACACTACTGTAATGGTTATTTCCAAAAGGGCAAATAGCATCATCTATAGCGAACTAAAAATTTGGGTTAGGTTTTAATTGCACTTCATTGCATCCAATTAGACAAAATTATGCTCGTATGCATGCTTATCGTATGTTTGAAATACTTATTCCTTGGAGGGTTTTGCAGCCTACCTACAATACGCTCATTACGCATATGCAAACAATTACTGCAATATTACCTAGCGCAGTGTAAAAATTACTATCATTTTCAGTATAATTGGCCGCTCTCGTCAACTTGAGCAGGATATGCTCAAATACTGAAATTTACTTTGTTTGATGCAAACTTAGTAACATACATGATTAACAAACCATTATTTCTGAATCATTCATTCCCGCAATATCGCCTTCAAATAGACCTTAACACAAAAACAAAACAAAAATTAATTGCATCAATGACAAAATGTATTTGCGATTGCCAAACGATTAAACTTTATATACCAGCTATAGTAGTGGGATCAATTTCAAAATCTGTAGCTGTTACACAGAAGAAAAAATTAAGTGTCAAGCTTAAGTGGTAGATAGATGGATGGAAAGAATTGATGGATTAAGTGGTGCATTACCGAAATTGTTGTCTTCGCTCACCTGCATTTCAATTAAAATGTTTTCATGTATAAATGGATTCAATGTGTGATAAGTACAATTCTCATGTGCAGTATATAGGCAATACTTACTGGATTCTTTGTGATGGAGTTTTGTGCATCAACTGTGATGGAGTCATCTTGTTGGTTGTCAGAATTCAAGGCACGAGATTGTGTGATTTGAACGGTGAAAGCAAAAATGCACCATATGAAAAATGCAATACTCGCAATGTTGGCAAAAAACATTTTCGTTTTTAAAATAAACCTTATAGAAAAACGTGATGCACCAGGCGTGCTAATGCTATATCTCTAACTGATTTGGTTGGAAGCTTTAAATGTGTCTGTCGCTTTAAATGAAATTTTCTGGCTGCTTTATATATTTTTTGAAATGTGTGCTGTATATAGTATGTGCACACATTGTGGTACATTGATCTCAACACCTATATGCCCCTATTGATATTGTTAAAAGCAGTAAGAACGCTACATGAGGGATTACAGCAAATATATGCATAATGTTATTTGTCTTGTGTTTGGGCTAGCGATATACGGGCATGAGATTTAAATACACAGGGTAGATAGTTTCATAACAATTATACATAACTTTATTACAGAAGTTTAGGGAATTACAATTTCTTTTCCTCCTCAGGATAAACGAATTTGAAGTCCAATATGTAGTTGCACATTATATTATTTTGTTATACATGGGGTAGAATAACAGGTGATTTTGAAATGGATGTGTAAAAAGTATTCAATATTTCCCAAATTTATTGTCGCCATATTAAAGTACATAAAGAAACTTGTCGATCAGATACTTTATTGATTCATTTTATTAACATTTACATTTTTCGCCAGAAGAGGTCTTCAGAAAACTGTACAGGTAGAAAGTTTCCTGGCAACATGATTGATTACTTACACACATTTCAAGTTATATGCGAGAAATAATTCATCCCATTGATATATATACGTATATACAACATACTGTTACTACTACTAATGATCACACTAAATAAAGAAAATTAGAAAACTGACCTATAGCGCCATTTTATTTTGCGCACGGATTGGTACTGCGCACATTTCCAAACTTTTATTAATTAAGTAAATGAAATTGATCTTGTACAAATTATCTTTTTCTCTGATAAGGATAATTAGATTTTTGAAGTGAGTGAATTGCAAACACCAATATGGAAATTTGCACTTAACTCCATCTGAGAAATTTACACGGGGTCACATGATTTGCGAATTATTTAGTGATCAGATTATGTGGCTGTACATCTTGTTCGAGCAATTCGATATTTTCCCATATCTTCAACTTTTTTCTCGATACATTTATAGTTTTTTCTTGTGCATGGAAATTACAGTGTAATGTTTACATACACGTATTAATATACAGCTGCTTCCATTGTTCCATACAATCGTACAATTGGTGTGATGTCACATGTGACAACTCTAATCTATTCTTTATCTCACTTGCAAGTGATTGGTCCCAAGCATGTTTAATGTTTGCTATAGAGTAAGAAGGGTAATTCGATTTTGGTATGATCTGAGTGCTGGAGAGGGTTCAGAAATGGTCAACTAAATTGACAATTGAGATGGGGGTTGCGTAGTATGAAGACCTTTTGAGAGATGCAGGGTGAGGGGGGGGGGGAATAACTTGATTCAGGTTTTATTAATTTATTAAAAATATTAATTACCCCAGATTTGAGTATTTTTCCAATTGGCTTGGGAGAGTAAGACATAAAGGGACAGTTTCAAGTTACTGAAGCAGCGATCCTGACTATTGTTGCGGCAACACTTCTCTCAGGGAGTGGTTGATAAATGGAATGGATTTCCAAGAGAGGTGGTGGATGTGATGACTGTGAAGGGTTTTAACAGAGAACTGGGTGAATTTTTTGACTGGGTGGGACACCATGACGGGTCCAAGAGCCTGTTGTTGCTAGACAAATTATTGTATTATAGGAGAACTGACACGGTTTTAAAGTTTACCTTAAAATTTCAAAAAACCAAAGTAAAACAGAAATTAAATGAAGAGTTGAAACGGAATCTCTGTGAAAATGTGTAAAAAAGTTATTAGCGACCGAAATCGGGCGAAATGGCGACGCCCATGCCACGTCTCTCATATACTATGTTTACATGGTCGTGGCGCAGTCGAAATATTACGTCATGACGTCATTTGTGAACCTGCTGGGACACAGCGGAACTTGGACAAATACCGGTCGTCCAAAGTTTGATTTTCCCCCTGCGGGGTCACAATTTGGAATACATGCTTACCGTCGACGTCATGTAAACGTAGTAATAGAGATTTGCACTTAACTAATCGGGCTCAAATTTTTTTATGTAACTTCAGGCAGTATGCCTGATGACCTGTGTCAAGTATTTTTGAAATTCGTTACCTAAGGTATAACCGTGTCAGTTCTCCTTTAAATTGTATTGTGCGTGGCCAAGACTTTAAGCCCTCTACATCCCGCGTCAACTCGACTCAGGGCTGATGGTCTTTGAAAATGGCCTTTGTAACCATATTTGCATTGCATACTATATTTAAAACCGGAACCAAACCTCATCCAACGGTCCGAGACAATGATGTCTGAATGCTGTTGCATGGAAAGTAGGGGAGATAATGGCGGGAAAGCGCGATATGATGTCAGAAAGAGGCGGGTTTATACTACTCTGTGGCATAGTTAGGACACACCCTTCGAAACTGATTGGTTGCTGTCCTTTTTCCACTGCAAAATATCCAATTGGTTAGTTATCAACAAGTTGTTGCACCTGATGATTGTGGAAAACCTTTCCACCGGACGCTATATTCTGATTATGTTGCATGCAAAACTGGAGGATTATATGGATTGGAGTCATTCAGGGCAACGCACGCTTATTACTCAGCGTATCTAAACTCAAAATCAGTCATAGTTGGCAGACTGTTTGCACATTGAAACGTGTATGTTAATGCATGACGCAAAATGGCCCCTTTTTTGGAATCTTTGTCAGAAAGGTTCCAGAATGCAATTGCAGAATGTCTCCTGCATGGAACCTCATTGATGGAACCAATAAGCTATAATACCATTGATAATACCTTCGGTTAAGGAGGGAACACCTCCGTGTTGGAACAATCTTGAATGATCACCCAGTGGTGTTCAGCAAGGGGCGTGATTTTTCGAGAATGTTTCGTCTCATTCCGTTCGTTATTTTATGCAATGAATCCTTGTTTTATGGCGGCCACCGATTTAGAATTCGATTTGTACCCTCGAACGTCTAGCTTTGCAGGCTTTGATTTGCCCTCCTGTTCTACTCTAAAGCCTGGTTTCCATATAGGCGACTGCGGCTAGCCGCAGCCGCAGAAAATCAAACCGGTTTGATTTTCTGCGACGAGCCGCAAGTAGCGTCGCAACTCACTTTTGGCTGGCCGAAGCGTCGTAGCCGCCGATATGGAAATAGGCGAGACGCAGCCGCAGACGCGTCGCAAAACGCAGCCGCTTCGCCTGAAAATCGCCTATATGGAAACCAGGCTTAACTCCTTGATGATGGAACAAGGGGTGTAGTGATACATCTCCAAGTAACAAGGCTCCCCTATCCCTTAACATCTGCCAACTATGACTGATTTTGACTATACAGCATGTACTTGTGATACTATTCGATTGATCATGTACTATAATACTCTGTGATGAGAACAAATTCTGCCAAATCAGTGGTCTACCTGTCTATTTATTTATTTCTTCATTCTGGACAATGTTCGTAATGTACTCTATACATTTATCTAGTCTCAGGACAAGCATGATTCCAAGGCACACCCTTTCCCAGGAACTTGATGGAACTTTATATTGGGACATTAAGATATTGAGGCACGGTCCTATTAGGGAGTAAACATAAATAAATGATGATGAGGAGGGGGGAGTAGCAATCTACCAAACCAAATGTAGGGCATAATGTAACTGGAGCATGCATTGAAAGACTTGTAGCGAAGTGGAAAAATAATTATGTTGTGACTGTTTGCAATGAGTTTTAAACTATGTTATGCTAAAAACCCTAATATGCCTTTCCCTGCCCTGTAACTTGCGTTAGAGGACTCCCAAAGTGGAGAATGGACGGTCCTGCCCCATGGTTTCCGTGGAAAGGCCATGTCCCTTAAGTTTGTACAGGAGTCAGAGAAAGACATGGATCATTCATAGAATGTACAGCGCAGAGTGAGGAGGGTCTAGTGTTAGTTAGGAAGAGTTTATTCTGTATTTGGTCAGTCCAGTTGGGCTGAACCACTTTGTATTTTCTATCTTGAATAGTTTGGAGGCTTTATTCCCAAAATTTAGGTTTCCATAGAGGAATTTTGATTAGTTCGATCGTAAGTGTGAGACATGCCCATATTAAGGAGAACAAGCTTGCAAATGAAGTTATTTGAAGAAACGTTGATGTAATGATTGCCAGTCCCATAAATATTTATAAATAAACTATTGTGTGGAAAAAAATGTACGAATGATACAATTGAGGAGATTTTTGCATCATAAGTGCACCAATTCGCTGTTCGCAGGAGACTTGGAATCATCATCAGATCTGTCATCACTTTTTCGTACATGAATCACTCCTTGACTGGATCCTATTCGTATAAATAATAAAACGAAATAATTTCACTATAAATTCCGAAGGAAATTGAATGCAGATTTGGTTACAAACCGGAATGATTTCGGAACGAGAGGAAATAAGATGTGGTGGAACGGACAGAGGTGAAGCAACGTGCCCTTCCTCCGACTTCTGATTTAGCATGGCCTGGAATATTCATTATGCTACTGCACCGCAGCAGTATCTGTTTCAGATCCACCTAATTAATCGATATATCAACCCACATAATTATTTATTTCATCATGTACTGGCTGAGAAGGGCACACTGTAAGCCACGCCCTAGACAATGCACCCTTCTCGGCCAATCAGAGCTAATCAACCTAACACTCATCGCAAAAAATCTCGAAATGTCCGTTTTCTCGACACTTCAACTTTTAGGAGATGATTTACAGTTTGTTTCACCTCAACCTGATCCAAAATCGAAATGCTTGTTAAACTCCTCAAATAGTGTTAATTTAGAGATCACTGTATATCTAGATCGTTTATTAGATAAATACAACAAGTTAGACATATTACAAGTGAAAGATTCGTTTCCTTATGGCTCACGTGGTGATTTCGTCGATCGGTGCTGCCCGACATTTTGACCGTTTCTATTGGCTGGACGATGCATATGACGTAGTTCGTGTATCCACGAGCGTGTAATGCGCCAGCCAGTCGCTGAATTTGGCTCAGGTTGAGTTGAAATTTAGTGTATATTGATCAATTTTCACCAAAAAATAATTGTGTTAGGATTCGCTGTCAGTTCACTTTTAACAATTAAAATTTATTTTAAAAAAAACAGGCGTTACATATTGATATGCCCTAGTATTCACATAGCCTGGCTGCTTTGCTTTTTCTGTCGTCGCACTATATACATATTTTGATCAAGTTAGTTGGATATTTGAAGCAATATTATATGGGATGAGTATTAGTCATGCATGAAGGTGGTCCAGTGATATGTGGGCATCACTTATAGCACAAGTCACTATGTATTACATGCTACCGTGTTTGACCAGCATGAGCAAAACCAATTTTCTCTTCATTCCACCGATTTCACCCTGTCATATGTTTGGCAAGCTATATATCTACAGGATGCATAAAAAATCTTTATCTTTCGTTAATAGCTTTTTGCGCATGATATATGTAGTATCAAAAAAGTAATACTGTGGGCAAATAGGAAGTCATAGGGGGAAATTCACAATTTAGCTGTCACCACTTTTGTGGGGGTAGGGGTTCTAGATTCTGTCAGCAGTGAGGCAGCAAAGGGGAGGGGGAGTTCCAAGTTTGTCAACTGACTTGTCCCTGCATTACCAGGAGCGTTTAGAACTTAACTGCCCCTTGCATTTTTACCTGCTTTACCAAACTATGAAAGAGATGCAGTGAAACATTGCACATTTAAAGGAACACTTTTCATTAGGCACTTGCACTGCACGCTGCTCTGTTTGTTCACTAATTTCAAATATGTTTTCGCTAGAAGGTTTAAAAGAGTAGCTGTGATAACCTTTTGATTGCTCTTGACCATTAGTGGATGATTTTATATAGGGCCTATGGTTAAGTTATTTTGTGTTGGATGGCAATTTGGTGCCAAGATCTTACACGCTAGGTTGTATGCTTGTCAAAATGAGGTCTCAAATTAGATTAGGGAAGAGAAACCCAGGCTAGTTAGCCTTCTTTCGTTGAATGGGGAAAATCTCATGAGATTGGTCTGTTTCTGCTTGTGAGGTTGTGGAAAAAAGCTGATTTCCAATCACAAATTGCATTTGGAATCACGAATGAGAGGCAATTTGGGCAAAGAAAACTTGTGCTATGTGTATACTACTAACCAAGAAGTTTCCGCTCATGAACGAGTAGATGATTGGATTGACGAAGCTGTTAGCCATAGCTATCCAATGGCAACAGAAGAAAATCAAATTGTAGATATCATTATGGGCGTGGCTCCAGTGGGTCATCAAGTCCTTCCTGATGAATAGCAAAAGGATAAAGATGTGCAAGGGCAGCCAGCAGATAGCGAACAGCATCACCACAGTTGCCAGCATCTTGATGACCTCAAAAACAAATCAATAAAACCCTTTCCAATTTGTACACCTCTGGCCAAAAGTATTGTCGCATTTTCCTATCCTGCAGCACACGATAAGCGACAATACTTTTGGCCGCAATTGTACCTATTATTAAAGCATGTCTCATATTATCATTTGTGATAATTATTGAGTTGCTGAGTTACTGTATTCTACTGGTTCTGCACATTAAAAGCAAGCACTGCTATACTATCTTGCAAGGGTAGAATGCGGCAATTCCTGATTGGCAGATTCGAACTGGTTACTTCGCTCATTGGTTTGATCAATGAGCTCATTGGTTTGATCGTGAAGATCGACGTCACACTTGGAAATTATTCGAAATTATTTCGAATGTCTCGCCATAACTCCTTGGTCTCGCTCAAACCAAGGAGTTATAAACTGTGCTCAAACATTATATTCCTGTTGGTTCTGTGACGTCACAAAGTTTTCATCAGCGAGTGAAGAAACCAGCCAATCGGGAATTGCCACATTCTACCCTTGCAAGATAGTATAGTGAAGACCATCTATACTTCCCCTAAGGGTAAGAAGGTAACACAGGGTCTATGGAGGGTGGGTTTAACACCCATCGTAGCTAATGGGAGTGAGAATTAGCCATCCGCCCAAAACACTGCACCAATCCTGAACAAGCCTCACTTCCCAAACCAGATGGCTGACCCACTTGTGACCCCTTTTGGACCGATGACCCGCCCATGCTCCTCCCTCGATAGACCCTGTATTACCTTCTTACCCTTAGGGGAAGTATAGTATAAAAAATCCAGCAACACCTGGATTTGACTGTTCAGGCGAATAGTCAGTTCTTATTAGCTGAAGAGGAGTATACAGGGTGTCCGGAAAGTCTGGTCTTTTTGTTAATAACTTGAAATTGAAGTGAATATTTGTAAATGTAATGACGTTTCCAGCTGTAATATCATGGGGGAACCCATTAATTGGTGACGATACTTTTGACCTTGGAATATTCCGTCGAGGTCATAGAGAGCAGCGAATACATAGTCACTTTGTTGTTGTTTCTTTTTCTGGACAGTGCTGCATTTCTCGAGATTAAGTTGTTTTTTCCTGCGATATATGATTCCGACGATGGAAAATATGCCGGGTATTCGATCTTCATACGAATGTGGGATTAATCGCTTAAGTGTCCCTAGCAATTTCAAAAGATTAGCATTTACCGATCACTTCCCGTTTCTAAGATATTTGCCCAGATATACAGACTTCATGCATTACCCTGTACACCTAATCCCATAGTGCATATTTATGTAAGTTCTGGTAGGAATGTAATCCCAGGAGGGAAGGCCGACTATTGATTATTTATGGGCGAAAGGACGATGAATGCGATTTTTCATTTCTATAGGAGGAAATGCTTATCATGAATGGGACCGTACAATATGGGGCAATGAAATTTAATAAACTCAATATTTCCCCAGATGTGACATACTGTATTTGTGAATTTATGATGTTATAGAAAAAAATACCGACAACAGTAATAACTCAGCATTATATCGTTATACTCCGTACTCCAACTTGACATTAACTTCAAGATGTACACTTTATGATTTGGGTTGCGGTTGTAACTATAAAATCTTCATTCAAGGTCTTAGAACCATGCCAGTTCACCTTTAAATGATGTATACATACATGTGTTTATGTTATGCACAGTTTGCACTGGTGAAATAGTTTACAGCTTCGATTTTGATAGAATTCAGATCATATAAAGTATTTGTTTGCTTTCACTTTTAAGGTGGAACATACACATACAGCTGCGTTGAGTTTAGCAGGCTTGAGTTGAGAAGTTATATAGATAATAGGATGGAACTGCGCTAAAATAAAATTAATATTGCAGAAAAATATCTATATACTCCTACTTTTCTTTTAGCTTTGAGTTGTACAAGATCACGGTCACGATCTGCGTTGCCAGGTGACGTGTGACGCCACAATTTGATGGCTATGGATGAGTAGGTGAAGGCCAGAGATGCCAATGGTAGAGCATAGGTGAATAGGAAGATGAAGATGGTGTAGGCCTTGCCAGCCTCTTCCGGCCACAACTCATTGCAATCGTAATATTCCCGACTTCCCCATTGAAAGTGGTGACCAGTGCCGAACGAGAACTGAATTGTGGATAGTATTGCCGATATTATCCATATCACTCCGATCACCGACTTCGCTCTGCTCTTCGTCCATCTTATCTTCAATGGATACATGATGGCGAAATACCTGTCCAAATTTAAACACATTATAATTTCGTTATTCAAAGATGGTGCAATGTTTGGTTGAGGGTCATAACAAGGAAACTGTGCATTTCCGGATGTGTGTTATATTTGTGAATTGTGTTCAAAAATTTCCCCCTCTATATGCATGCCTGCACAGATTGTTGGTCTTATTCCGATACACGATTTATATTTGGATGAGCTAATGCATTGACAGGAACAACATTGTTTGGCTTGTTGTTGTCCAAACTATTGCATTACAGGTATAAATATACCCAAGGGGTAGTCCATAAACGACGTCCACAAAATTGACTTTTTATACTAATGCTCTTTTGCCATACTTCATAGTAAATGTAATGCTATCTTATTGCAATCAAGTTCATATTGTGGGCAAAGTACAAATACTTATTCAACATTGGGCATGGTAATTAATTTAACTCAGATGATCACTCAATGCTGCAATTTCTTTTTGTTGTCATTAAATTCGTATATTATGTGCTTTTTAATAATTTGGTGTCTACTATTCCTGATAATCCTGATAAAGTCATGATTATTGAAAATGGTCATGAAATTCATGATAAACCCATGATTTTTTAATTCCAATACCACTAGGCACCATTATTAACTATGTGGCAATGTTTACCTAATTATGGCAGTTCATGATATTTACACCCAAGCCCTTGTAAACTGATTTCATCTGAATTTTGTGATCCAGATCTACTCTATGTTTCTACTTTTTATACAAAACACTATGTGATGTGGAAAATATCATAAAAAATGCATTAGCAATTCGATTTTTAAAGCCCATTAAATATTTAGCTTGCCAAGTGCATTCATTAATGGTACGTCTTTTGTGGCTTGTATGGTGTGGAATATATTGTGCAAAAACTGGAGTTGACATTGGAAGAGATACTTTAGTGAACAAATGACAATCAGAAAATGTAAAACGCTCATAACTTTTTTTTTTCAATTTCTAATCGATTTCTGCTTGCGCCCGTGTCATAAGGAACACAAATAGCTACTTACAAACCGATTATCAGGGTACCTTAGAAAACCGTGTCAGTTCAACTTTAAACGGATTTTAGAAAGTGGATGCAGGGGGATGTGTGGTTGTTCACTCAGCACCACTTTGAAACCAATTTTCTTTTTTCCTGCATGACTTCACATTTTGCTGTGATCATTCAAGCAATTCGTATATCAGTTACATTATCATCAATTTTGAAAATAAGTTTTGCATTATCGTAAGCTGCATGCCCTTCACATTTCCTCAAATGCAACTACCCAATGATCACAATACACGTATTTTGCAAATTGGAACACCCTGTTCTAATAAATTGCTAATGGATTTACAACCCCTTCCTCCTGAATTATCGTTTTGCGTTTGTAGAATTAAAACAAGAATTATTGAGAAAGTTACAGCAAGTTGAACTTGAGTTAGATTTGAATTTCTTGCACATGCTCTTGTAAGCAGATGATGACCCGCATCCTGGGCCACCTGTACAGCGTTGTGAGATGTTTTGATCTGTCATCTTACGTTTTGATCTTACTCAGCAGATTATGAATATACTGTAGCGTTTGACGCACCATACGCTGCATGGGATGATGCATTAATTTTGTCGAACCTACTGTGGTTTCAATGAAAGATTGAGCCAGGAGGGCGGAGTCATGTCTGGGTCGACCCATTTCAAAGGGGTGCATGGTTGATATTACCAGTCGTCATCACCTGCACACCTGTAACCGTGCACCCCTTT
>JAQFZQ010001289.1:0-20698 GCA_034696005.1 Glomeris marginata | reverse complement strand
ATCACTGCATATCAACATAACGTTTGTCTCAAATATCTCGAAATGTCCGTTATCTAAACACTTCAGCATTTGGGAGATGATTATTTGTGATTTTATTTGTCGATTTTCACAACCAAATGATTGTGTTAGGATTCGCTGTCAGTTCACCTGTAAGTAAGACCTTGGTAAGACCTGATGGACCTGCTTCTATCAGATCCAGATGATGTAGATTCCCCACCGAGGCAACCGTTGACCGGACAGTCTTCTGCGAGGAACTCGTTCTTGCGCAGTGTGCCTTCCATCGGCCAGAACGACGAGGACATGTCCATGGTCCTGGGACCTGTTCAAGGATCGAGGACGAGGACTTTTAGCTTGACCGGTGCACCGAAGCCCAGCCAGCAGGACACTGGTTCCGGCAACAGGGAGCTTTTTAGGACCACCAGTGATCCAAAAGTTTTGCCTTTGCAACGGTACGTGTGAAATAACAGGATTCGTATTGAAGTGTATTGACCCAATGGAAAAGCTTTTGGAGTTTGACTACAACTTGATGTTTGTATTCAGCATAGTTTGTGCAAAATGAATTTTTGTAATCAGTCAAGGACTTCATGATCATTCCGTACGTGAACGTTACGTCAAGTTCATCGGTAAGTTAACTTATATTTCCCAGACTTCCATCCGTCGGTAAAGATGGTGTGGGATCCTCCGAGGAATTCTTCCTGGACGTTATCCTTCAGCACCACGCGAGGAAGTTGTTAGTTTGCGGAAGGCTCAAGGACCTCGGCAGCTTCGCGGCTCATCTAGACTTCCATCTGGTGTCGTGGCTTAAAAAAGAGAGGTACACACCGGTGTCACTGTTTTTCAATAAACCATCTCGGACAAAGTTACACTTGATGATGGCTCGGTACCGATCTGTAGGAACCGCGCCGCTCGCGTGGAAGATTTCGTCTCTTCGCTCAAACAAGTCCACAAAGGGTTCCAGTGGTCGTTTCCAATCCCCCCTCACCTTCCGGTTGCCTGCTGCCTTCAGCCAACAGTTAAAGTCCTGCCTGCTGGGTGCGCAACAACCACAACATCCCAGGATGACCGCGTCCCCGACAACGGTGATATTACGGGTTACCGCAAGCAGATAGGTGACAGCGGTTACCTCAGCAATCACGGTGTGGATGGAAAAGCCGCGGTGATGGATAAGGACAGCGCGCTGACCCCGGCTAACCTTGCGATCGCCTCCGTGCCCCTCCTACCTGCTACACCCTCCATGAACGGGGTCACCCTAGAAGCTCATCTCATGCCTCATGCCGTTCAAGGTATTACCAAGTGTTTCCGCGTTAAGCGAAGCCGGCCGTGAAGATTTACATTTGATTCGGTTCGCGTAGATGAGGGTAGCCTTCGGACCATCGATCTATCAGAGGACAACTCTGTGTGGGGTGATGGAGATCTGCCTCTGGACGATGAGAACTGGGCCACCCTTACGTTTGACACGGAGATCGAGCATCTGTCGCAGGAACTGGCGAGCCGAGGACCTCATAAGTCGGAAGTCCAGCTCAGGTACGGCGGTAACTTAGGAAGTGGGTATCGATCGGTTGTTGTGGTACTAATAGTTGATGGCTGTTCTTGGAAAGGTACTTGCTGCAGTTGATGATGGAAGCTGGGTGCCTGGAATGGGCACTTATCATCGCGGTGGTCCTTAGAGACGCGATAGCGGTCGTACGAACAATCAACTCGGCCAAGACTGCGGACGATCCGCAGGATGTTACCCTAAGGCTCAAGGAGGGAATGGCCACTCTGGAGAGATGGGCATCGTCAGAGTGGCAAGTGTCTGTTCCTGATGCTAACTGGTTCTATGCACAACCTGGTGTCTCGACCCGTACGTGGGTTACGGTGCGAGCATTTTTTAATTGATGCTTAGCTGTACCAGGGTCCGCTGTGAATCCTTATGAAGATATTCTAGTTAATTAGAAGATGGGGGAAACTGGAGAACATCAGGAGAAAACCAGAAAACCTATCGCAAGCTTGCAGGATAAATAGAAAACTCATTTGCACGCGTTCAAATCTCATATTATATCAATATTCTTGAGTTTAATTTCCAGGTTTCTCCCTGTGGTGCTAATCCTGTCTAAAGAGTCAAAAAGTTTGGAATTGGTATTGTCAGTGTGATGTTATATTATTGAACTTTTGTTTTACACAGTCTGGGGTACAAGCCGTTTTTGAACGCCGTTCACAATCAGTCCGTCGCGCTGACAAAGATGTCGTGGAACAAATCGCGCCACGGTCCACCTTCCTCTACTTCATCTCTGAATTCACCTACACAGTCCCTGGAGAACTCTCCCAGCCAGGAGGACATCTGGTCCAACGCGTGCCCTCGTCCCAACGCCGCGGTCATCATCCCCAACGGCCCCGCCACCGTCGACAAGTGCCCGTTGACCGACTCCAGGGACCTGGACAGGGTGAACTCCAACTCTGTGGTCAAGCATCCCAGGAACTACGAGTGTGTGCTGTCCTAATAACACCACTTTCTATATACATACACCTAAACACTTGTTTCTCCCAACTTCATTTCTTCGTGCCGCCGCTGGAAACTTTTATGCGGTAAAAACCAAATGTTATATACATGAGATACACGAGCAGTGACGTGGTGTATGCTGATAAATTGAACTGCTACCAAGCAATAAAGTGTATTTTTATAGGGTTTTGGCAGAGGAAGAGTTGATACGGTCATCGAGAATATCAACGGTGCGCGTTCGTTCCCGGTCGCAAAGTTGGCAAGTTTCATTTTCCTGTTGTTGGGTACCCAGTGGGTTTATAAAGGGTTGAGAAGGGAAGAAAGACAATGGACTACTACCTCAAGAGGTATTCCAACTAATAGGACAGTTGATGGGAACACGCGCAGTAACGCGTGACACGTGAAATTCAAAATTTTTGTAGCGGAGAAAATATACAAACTTTCTACATTTTAAAATTTGTACATTGTGTCTACTGAACTGGAAAACCTGGAATTATACTGTGACTTTATCCTTGAGATCCTGGAAGTACTGGATTCCTTATGAATTTCTGGAAGATTTCTTAAGACACTTTGAATTTTCTTTTATTGTCTTTAATTTTCTACATAATGGTTTCTATATAAAAAAGGTTTTGTGATGGTTAATTATTTATTAATGTTTAAATGTTGATTCTAATTCTTTTTGCATTTCATCTTCACGTCGTTTCTTGTACAATCTCACAACTTCTTCCACTTCTTTTGCCTGGAAAAATTATAACTATGTTTTGTTGATTGATTTTTGAATGAAATTAGCATGCAAATTTCAATATTCTTACATGCATTCTTTCCTCGGGAGGATAATATTCTCTCTATAAAAGTACAAAAACAAAATTATTAATATTAATTACACATGGGAAGGTCTACCTACTAATTAATTACATTGATTTTTATTTATATATACATTTTTATAAATTATCCACCTATAAAAATATAAATATAAAACAATATTTGTTAGATTTAAATTGAATCAGTTTTTTTTTTAATTTCATGTTCAGACGACATTTTATATTAGTTTATTGGTTTATTAATAACCCCTAGAATACAGTACATAATTTATAAATTACCCTGATTTTTACCATCCATTTTTCAAAATATTCCGGTTTGTTGAAAACGTAATAACATCCAACCGGAAATGACATGTAGATTGCCATCTGAAATTTAATTACAAAAACAAACAACGGATCATGTAATATTCATTGTATTATTATCATTTGTTGAAAGGAAATCGTTGTATTTGTATTTTGCACCCTAAAAACTTCCAGTTTCCATCCTCCCATTTTACGATCAGCGGATGAGCGGAAAATTCGAATTCCTGGAAGGGATAAGCGATGATTAATCCGTCTGCTAGCGACACCTACCGTTTAGAAAGTGAACTCCGGGTTCTGTTCATCTTCAGCATGCGGAAAATGTGGGAAAATTACAAACATCGTTTTGTACCGTGGATTGCGTTCAATTGGAGAACAAGGTACAATTATAAAATCATTTATAATATCCTTTTGAATATTGTTTAATTGTTTTCATTCGTATTCTTTGTTTCAGAGTAACTAAATTTAATGATCAAGAAATTGAACTTCCAATTCCAGAAAATGAAGTTGTATTTAAACAATTAGAAAATTTATTTAATTCATTTTCTGGGAATAATAACAAGAAAGATGACGACAGATTAATAAACAGTATTAATTCCAAAGTTATGCTGGAAAAATTCGGTATTAAAACTTCATATTTTTATATTTTTTTGAAATATTATATTTTAAATATTTCTATAATTATTGCAGGTTTTTGTATAGAGAAAAGAAAAAGCAAATTGCCACAAGGTGGCACTGGTGTCGTGGTTTCAGATGGGACAGTCTGTAAAGGAAATTTGGTTGCACTTTATCCAGGTAAAAATAATATTTAATTTAAAATAAAATATTAATATGAGCAATATTATATAAAAATAAATTAGATTATCTAAGTATAAAAATATCAGCTGACTGGTGTAATGGCGGCCAAAAATTATATATAATTTCGATTTTCAGGAACAATATATCGGCACGGCGATCCGATATTTTTCCAGTCCATTGGAAATTCATTCATTCTGAAATGTGTTGATGGTATTCACTTGGATGGAAATGATAAACGCATCTCTAAAAGCATATTTAAGTATACATATATATTTATTATTATTTGTAATAAACAATATTTGAATGGCATTTTAATTGAATTCCAGGTCTTGCGTGTTCCGCGATAAGATTGGTCCCCATTTCACCGCTGACGTCACGTGGTTAGGTCCATTCCCATTAAATCCTTTAAATGTTGGACAGTATGTAAATAATCAATCATCAGGTTGTTGAAATAATATAAATAATATTCACAATTTTGAATTTAAATTTATTAATTATATTTTTCTATATTTATTCAGAATTCCCATGCAACGTAGTTTATCAAGAGTACGATATTCCAGACACATTTCCAGTTCATTTAAGGAAATTCATCCCAAATATCTACTTTGGTCCAGCTGATTTACACTCGCCTGCAATAAATTCAAGGTATGACTTTTAATGAAAAATAGGAATAATTAAAAAATAATTAAGCAATATTGCCAATTTGCATTTTAGATTAACAAGAATAGTGGCATTGATAGCTGTAAAAGATATAAAGCAAGGAGAAGAATTATTCTCATCATATTTCTCTATTGTTAAATAAATATGCAATAAAAATGGCAGCCATCTTGGCATCCTTTTGTGAATATCGCAGCCATTATTAACGAACTAACTTAAATATAACTTAGTTGGATTTCCTAGAAATTACGAAGTGTTTCCGTTATTTTCAAATTCAAATTTACGATTTATAGTATGTTAACTTTGTTTTGCGACGATTTTTCCTTGATTTTACTAAAAGTGTGTAATATGTCCGTTGAGGGATTTTCAAATTGTGCGCCGTCACATTCGAACGCGTGTTGTGATTGGTTGTCATGAAACGGCGGTTGCGTTTTTGCCCACGGAAGGCGTGGCTTTCTGTATTTCAAAAACTAGAGCCCTTTGATCAAGGGGCTATTATCGAATTTGGCCAATCGCCGTCTTGCAGAGGCTCCTACAGAGGTTGTGGCTTCACCTCTGCGCGCTCCTGATTGGCTGTTTGATATATCGCGTTGGTTACGGACGCCATCTTGTAGACCGATAGAACAATTATTATCGTGCGTTAAAATTGGTTAATGTGGTTAAAATATGCCAAAATATACAGCCTTTCTATATTCTGTATTCAACATAAAAAAGCGATTTATTTTGACCAAGGAGGTGATTTTTGACAGACTCGAATGGCTTTTCATACAGCGCCAACTAATCAGCGCTGGCAACGGAGTTGGCCATACTTTGCATATAAAAAGGCTGTAATAAAAACCAAGGCTAAAAATGTTGTGATGTGGTGGGGGTGGATGCCGAAAAGAGCAAGAGCCAATGAAGAAGCTCGTAGGCGGGGCTTGTGTTGATGGCGATCGTCCAATGGCAGACGAGAAAACGTGCCCGCATCGCCGAGTCTGTCATTCACGTTCGCACGCTCGCATCGTGAACATCGGATGGGATTTTGGTAGAAGAAGAAGAGAATCAGTGGGCCAAATGATGCCGTCTTTCCGCAAAAAGGTGGCCGGCTTCATCCGTCAGCTATCCAATCCTGGCAGCAGTTTAGCCGAATGCGAACCAGAAGAAGTGAAATCACCGACAACTGGATCTTTCATCCATCGCTACCTTTGCGGGTGAGTAATCAAGCAAAACCGCACCTGTCCTTTATGCGTATTTTAGGGACACCTGCTTTGACGCGAACACCGCGTTTTCCCAATATAATCTCACCTGCCCTGTTACCTAACATTTCCGATATCCTTTATTCATGAAAAGGCAGTGAGATGAGCACATATTCAATCGATGGATGACGACTTTTTTCGACAAAATAGCGTTAAAATGGCGATCGCGAAAAATGGAACGAAATCCGAGTGAATTTCTCAAATAATTCCGTTAAAAAAGGTTAAATAAAATAAAATCCGAGTAATCAATCTCTATTCTAACACTCCTTTCGAATGAATCGATGAATCATCCGTTATTTTACTTGGATTTCTGGTTTTTGATGTCATCGAAATGTTAATTGACAGTAAAAAAAGGTAAAAAGAAAATGAAATTTGATGCTGTCCTATAAAAATTATTATTTTTATATTTGTGTGTATGTTATAAAAAGTAGTCCATGATAAGTACACTTTCTTTTTGTAATTTAAGTTAGAAAAAGATTGGGGAATTTGTAAAGATTTCTGTGTAAAAGTAATTTTTTAAAATTTTTTTATATACATTTAATTTTTAAAAACTAATTTTTAAAATGTTAATTTAAAAAATAGCTGTTCAATGTTATTATACAATCAATAAATTCCTAGTAATTGACGTTTTATATTTTTAACAATAGCATTTTGTGCAGACAATGAACTTTGATTTTCATCTATGTCACAATGTGTCCCATTTAATTAAATTATAACAGGAAATTGAATTGTTCAAAGCTATTATCTATAAACTGTATTACTTAATAATATTGTAATTACTCTAATTGCTTTATTATGTCTACATTATTCAATTTATGTCATATTTATAACAACACTGAATATATATTAAAATATATTTTTTATCACTTTGTTGATTTATTTTAGTAACAGAAATAAATTAAGCAGATATTTAATTTCTTATATTTTATGATTTAAAATAAAAAAAAAATATCAAATTATTTGTTTGTAATTGTATTCCGTGTCAAAGACCCAAAAAGGAAATGTTTAAAACTGTCAGTAAAACGAGCAGAAAACGACCCTGGATTTTTATTTTCATTTATTTTTTCATTATTTTTATTTTATTCAATTTCCAAAACTGCTTTTG
Organism: Glomeris marginata; assembly: GCA_034696005.1. Taxonomy (NCBI): domain Eukaryota; kingdom Metazoa; phylum Arthropoda; class Diplopoda; order Glomerida; family Glomeridae; genus Glomeris; species Glomeris marginata. The sequence continues at coordinate 13,303 of JAQFZQ010001289.1, read as the reverse complement.
GACAACAATAATTTATTAATCAACAGCTGTGCATTTTTATTTACTTCTGTATATCAACCTTCAAATTTAATTACAATTAACCTACAACTAAATCAGTATATATTATAATAAAAAGCTAATATTGTTTTAGTAAAATTAATAATTTAACATATTTAAGAGATTTAATTTGATTTTAAATAGATTTAGGCCTAAATAATTCAGCTTAAATGCAATTAGGATTGACATAGTTTGTGTATAATACATAATAACATTTATACACATGTTTATTTACATTCTTTAAAATGTTATTCAGTTCAGGTTTCTTTTTTTAAATTAAAAAATATTACTTTGTATATAATTTGTGATCTAGATTTTTATTTCATTTTTATTTGATTTTTTACTTTGCTCCATTTATTTATTTTTATTTTTTAAAAAATGTATTTTCCAGATGTTTAAATATTTCAATAATATAAATCCTAGATTTACAAGAAGTCTGTGTTGAAAACAGGACGTCTTTGTGTCCGTGGCGCCCCCTGTGGTGGTTTTTCCATTCAAATAGAGGGAGATTTTGCAGGCATTTCTTTGTTTGAATTCGTGATTTTTTGACTTTTTTTTTAATAGTTATTTAAAAATAAATGCTTTGTGCTATGAAGGTTTCATGAACCTGCATTTTGCCTGCAGCTTTAAAGTTTTCTGACAACATTTCCTCGACATTTCCTCAACTTCATTGTTAATGTGTGAACTTATATAAAGTAATTAACCTAAATTCAAATGGAATTACTATTATTTTGGATTATTAAATATAGTATTATGACAGGAAATTAAAGGCCAAAATGTTACAGTGTTTTATTTAAATTTCAGTTATAAATACATATTTTAAAGGTCAACTGACTAGTTAAAAACATGATTTTAGATTTCGCCCAAACATTTTTAACAAAGAGTTTACACCATACCTAATTGTAGTTTGAAGTTTGAGAATTTTCCACCGAGTAGTTTCTTAGAAATTAATTGGAGAATCGTTGGAGGGCAAAATGGAGTTTACTGCATTCCGCAACGCGCGTATGACGTGCTAATGAATACGACCGATCCGGCACGGAATGCAGTATACCGTAAAAACCTGTCTATTGTGGGAAGTCTTTCCACCATAGACAGGTTTCACTGCAAATGGATGATTATAAAGTTGGTGGAGTACTATTTGTGGGATTTCAGTTGACTGGATGAAGGTGATTGGTTGGTTACCTAGTAACCTGGAAGAAGGTTGCCTAAGGGGGCACATGATTTGGGAATTTTAGTTGGATGACTTGTCCAATGGAGTCATGGGTTACCTGTGTAGTTTGTATAGATGATGAGCGTTCACGAGGTCACCTGGTGGCCTTCCATGAACTAATAAACAACCACACCTGAATGGAGTCAGTGACGTCCATCAAATAAACTCCTAATCACTAGGTGTGATATTTGTCCAGTGTGTTGGGAGATTATGAATTATGGATGATTCACTGTGTACTGTGATTTTTTAAAAATTACCAGAGGGGGGGCTTTGAGAGGGGGTTTAAGGTGGACATTATGCAGATGAAGGGAGAGTTGAGGAACCAAATTGGGACAATTGGGACCATGGTAACGGTTGATTGGCCCTATCGATTTTGATGACACCAACCCTAATTTGATGAGCACACTGTACTGAGTCACGTGGCACAGCCTGTAATTCCCATGCACCTATTGTGTTTGGGGCAACAGCAGACATATTATGTAGTAACAAAGGGCCCTTCAATATTTGAATTCAAATTGCAGTAGTATTACATGATGTTATTGAAATTTAATTAAATTATAGCAGAATTCTGCAGAGATTTTCTGCTAGGTGCATAAAATGTTTATAAATATCTTTAAAGGTGAACTGACAAGGTTTTGCAACATACCCTGGAAAAACTAGCATTTATTTACCACTAATTTAGGAACATTGTCTGAAAATTTTAGCCCATTTGAAGCTTTATTGCCACAGATATCAACTTAGTTTCAAATTGTGATATATGTACACTGGAGCGCCATTGATAAGCTCTGCCATTGGCTGACAATTGCAGAGGTGCTAGGACTTCATTGGCTGAAAATTCAAATTTTGCCAAAGCAGGACACTGTGACACCAGCATGGTGACACCGTCCTTCCATGGCGCCCTCTTTAACTACTCGTAACTTTTTGTAACAATTTTTTAAAAAAGTTTTGTTTGGGCCAATCGTTTTATTGGCATCAATTCTATAGAATTACACACTTTCCAGGGTATGTTACAAAACCTTGTCAGTTCACCTTTAAGTACAAAGCTTTCTTGTATTAAAATCGAACATATTTCATTAAACATTTTTGCTAGATAAAATTACATTTTAATCTAAAATATCAAATGAATTTCTATACTTATAATACATTAAAAAATATGGTGTTCAAGTAGGTTGTAGATATTCTATAGGAAACATTAGTGTTATTATTAATATAGGAAGTGGCCGACTTTCACTTTTAAATCTATTGTTTTAAATAACACTTAAAAATGAAAGTGTAATTTTGAGAATTATTAGACCATGAATTTTATTCCATGTATTACTATTTCTTATTAAATTCAATGTGGCATGTTTATTTCTTAAAGGGGAAAAAAGATGCATTAACCTCATTTGTAGACATTTATTATGAACATTGTCTTATTAGATGAAAAATTGAAATTGTTTTTAGAGCAAATTGCCCAAACATTGGACCAAAAAATAAATGATTGTCCTTTGTGTTTTATGTTTTATGTATGTGTGGGGCAAATTGCTTCCTGAAATACTAAATATGGCAAGCTCAATTTGTCTACAGTAACACAACCTCTTTGCAAGGGATATACATTTTGCTATTTTCAGAACTGACAATAATAAATAGAAAATACGAGGTTCTTAAACTTCTTCAAACCCAAATGTAAACATAAAAACATTTCACTTTTTCCATTTACACTTTAAATGTAAAATGGGAAAGTGTTGACGTTTAGCTAATGTAGGACCTTAAATATCGATCTAAAACCCATTATACAATTATATATTCAGCTGCCAAATTCACTTTGAACACCAAAAATGCATTAAATTGTAACATGAATAAACAGAATAAATGACTTTTACATGTAATTTTTCGATTTATTTAATAAAAAACACATTAAAAACTTGGATAATACATTTTATAAAATGTTGAATAGATTGCAGATGACAATATATAAAATGAACAGTTATTATGTATGTAATTATGTGTAATTTAGTTATATTTAAAATAAATAAACATCAGTTGTTGACCATTTACATTGAATAATGCAGATATGGGAGTGGCCAATTACTGAATTGAACAGGAGATTTGCATTATTTTTGATTGTTTCTTATATTTGGAACACCCTGTAATGGTACTCTGTGCAATGCTAAAGTTTTATGCATTTTTGATAAACCACAATTTAATAAAAATTAAAACAATTAACAAAAATTATTTAATGTAGGCCTATATTTAAGAAAATGGATATTATGAACATGGCCAATTACTGAATTGAACAGGATATTTGCATTATTTTCGATTGTTTCTTATATTTGGAACATCCTGTAATGGTACTTTATGCAATGCTAAAGTTTTATGCAATTCTAATAAACGATTAAATAAATATAAAAATAATTGGATCAAGCAAAACCAGTTAGGGTTATTTAAAAATTAAGTTTTTCTTCAAACTTTTTCGTTATTTTATTTCTAATTGCTTATAAATAAGTGTGTTTTGAATCAACCCTGTGTCTGCAAGTGTCATTAACATTATCTTATCTAAGCCCTGACACAAGGGCCATTTATAATAAATATATAGTATTTTTAGGTTCAATCAATATGTAGCATACATTGAACTTTTGATATGGTGGCAAAGTTTCAATGGTCATTGTCAGTGAGGTCAGTGTTCAGTTAATTCACTCACTGACCTCGCTTTTTATGGTTTAGGTCATAAATTTATGCAGTATAACTATGTATAATTGAATGTTTCATTACATACTCGTGTATTACATGCATTTTTTATGGCATATTGCTACCATTAATTTTCACCCTGATTATAAATCAATAATGCAATACAATGGCTGTATTCAATCTTCAGCCAAAATCATTATTATATAATTTATTACTAACATCTGAATACAATATTAGAATGGACCTAAGCAAATGAAAATCATATTATAATTATTTTAAATATGATTAGGAGGTTTGAATGAATGGAACTCAACAAAATGTGTATTGTTCAGTTACTTTTGAAACATGGTGCTCTGTTGTGCATAATTTTGTGCAGGAAACTGTACACTTTTTATGCAGAATATATTAGTAGAGATTATAATAATGTTAATTGAGCAGATTAATTTAAGCATTACATTTTATACATAAACATTTCTGCACAATACTGCAATGACATTTTAGGCCTAAACCTTTATATGCACAATCCAGGTTTCCTGCAGAAAACATTTCCCCAATAATTTCTGCATAATACTATATACATAGATGACAGTTCTGCACATTATACAGGTTTCCTGCAGAAAGTATAATTTCAATAATGCATATGATATTTTATGCATAAAAACAAATAACAAAATTTGACAGTAATGCATAGATGACATCATTATGCATAAACATTATTGCACAATTTACAGGTTTCCTGCAGAAAACATTTCCATAATTGACAATACTGCACATAGATGACATTTTATGTATAAACATTTTATGCATAAACATTTCTGCATAAAAGATATCAACAATACTGCATAATTTTGCATTTCATTTTATGCACAAAAACAATATTAAAGTTTATGAACAATGTGGTTATTGTGCAAAATACACAGTACATATTATGTAGTATATTATGCATAAAACTACATAAGCTTGCTTTCCCCTACATATAACAATAATTACAAAATATATTATAACTTTTTATACGTAATGCATTAAATTACATATAATACAGATATACAACAAATTGAAACATGTTGCTGCTCAACTGGTTTTGACTTTTATCACAATGAAAAGTAGGTCTGTTAGATAATGATGTTAATTTGTATGACATTATATACATATGTAGTACATACACAAAAAAAATAATGTTTAATATTATATATCAGTTTTATAACTTTTCATTTTTTTGGTGTAATTTAATAACAAAATGTATTTACAAGTGGTATTTTAAGTATTTTCAACGAAATGGTACATATAATAAAATGAAAGCAACACTTGCAGAATAATTGTACATAATATTTTAAACAAAAACAATTAAAATTGAGTTTTTTCCTGAAGTTAAGCCTAATCGAACGTTTTGCTTCGATCCGCATTTTAAATGTTTTTATTTCGTTGCTTCTGCTGGATTAATTTTAGCCGGAGAAAAATAACAGATGGAGTTTGTTTAGTTGAAGTAGAAAACACCTGTGTGTCTGGTAAGATGTTTAGCAGTGACGGAGAGGTCATGAAAATAAGCTAAAACAGTTGACAGGAATATGATGGAAAGCGAAAGTTCGACGTTCGACTATGGCCGCCGCCATCTTTGTTTTCGTGACTCGCAAATTTTAAATTTTCCGTTTCGGGTTTTTCTTTTTTCTACCTTTTTTGTGTACCAACCAAGGAGGTTAGAGTAGGTACCAACGGGAAACCTTGCAATCTGTAACGCCAATTTAATGAAAAACGTTGAAGGTTATTGCGGTTGTAAGCAGAACCGAAACGGATTTATTATTGTCGGTGAAATTCCCAAAAGGATTTTTGCATTTTTTGGCCATTTTTCTTTATTGCATTTATGAAGAAGAAAAAAGACAGTTGATGTTTGAAAGTTGAAAAACACAGAGTTCATTTATCATGGTAATGGCATTTTGGTCGGATGGTTGGTTTAGTTTTTGTCATGTAATGTGGATTATAATTGTTAATCACTCTTGAAAAGGGAAAAGGATTGACATTTTGTAAATTCCAGTTTATTTAATTATTTTTTTATTATATGGGAACTTGTTTGCTTCATTTTATTTTTATTTTTAAATAGGGAAATTATATGATGGAAACAAGAAGCATTTCAGCTTGGATTTTAGCATGATAGCATGATATAGAAGAATAATACTAATTGAAATTACACGTAAGAAAAAATAAATTAAATGGTAGAAAAAGTTTTGCAATTTAAAAAATAATTATATAAATTTAAATTATAAAAATATTTGAAAACCTGTTTATTTTATTATTAAAAAAACTGAAAACAATGTTAATTCCAAATGTCTTATAGGGAATAAATTCCAAGAATAATAGCTTTTTAATTTTAATTGCAGAAATAAAAAACAATTTTAAGGCTAAAAGTTTCCTTGATACAAAATTTATGCACAATAAATAAATAAATATTATATATGTATTTTAACTTACTGGTATTAATTTCTTTTTGTAAAGTGCAATGTGGCAAATTGTTATTTATTATGTGCTTAAATATATGCACAATGAAATTTTGCTGTTGCTGTAAATTTCCTGCATTTTCATTGTTTTTTAATTTTAAACAAGTTCAACTTGGCTATTCAATTGTCCTTGCCAATCCCTTATTACTGGAGGTTATAAAAATACATTGTTTACAATGTGTACACAAGGTTATGTGCAGTAAATCCCAGTGTAATAAAATGTTCATTTTATTTAAAGACATATGGAATTAATTTGAAAATTGGTTGCATTTTTATTTATTTTTTATGTTATTTTACTTTCACTGGTTGAATGGGAACAAAATTGAGGAAGTAATATGTATCTATATTGTACTTTAATCACCTGTATGTCCTCGAAAAGTAGGTCAACTTAACGGAGTATGTAGTATAAAATTGTGTGGACTTTGCCAAAGTCAAATACATGCATGATGTGTTTGCCAACTGTTTCCTGCCACAGTCATGCAGCTGTCATCTTCATTTTTCCTGCAGGAAGTTTGTTGTACATTTCGAAACAGATCACAACAGCAATTACAACACAAACAATATATTAGTTACTACATAAAAATAATTGATTGCATGGTTATAAATTTTCTGCTAAATTATGCATAATGACTTGATAATATGCACTAGTTTCTTTAAAATTATACATAATATCTTTAAAATTATGTATATTAACATGATAATATTCACTACTGTTTAATTTTCTGCACAATTATGCATAATAAGTTGATAATATGATGCACTACTGCTTGAGTTTCTGCAAAACTATGCATAATGACTTGATATTATGTACTACTGTTTAAGTTTCTTTAAAATTATGCATAATATCTTTAAAATTATGCACAATATCTTTAAAATAATGCATATTAACATGAAAATCTGTATACTGCTGTATAAATTTCTGCAGAATTATGCATAATGAGGACTATAATGTGTACTGCTGTTTAAAATTATGCTTAATAAGTTGATAATATGCATTTTTGCTGTTTAAGTTTCTGCATAATTATGCATAATAAGTCGATAAAATGTACTACTGTTTAATTTTCTGTCAAATTATGCATAATGACTTATATTATGTAGGTACTACTATTTAAGTTTCTTTAAAGTTATGGTTAATAAGTTGATATTATGTGCTATATTGTTTAAGTTTATATGCAAAATTATGCATAATGACATCGATAATAATACTACTACTGTTCAAGTTTCTGCACAATTATGCATAATATGTAATTTTCCTACAACTATGCACAACATTGGTGACTTTGTGCATAAAGGTTTGTGCACAATTTCAGAGAATGACATTTTCTTTTTTTATATTCACGATTTTGGACAAAAATATTCAATTTTGTGCACAATTTTTGTCTCTTGGGGAAAATCTATCTTTTATGCATAAAAATGTTTTCAAACTGTGCAGGATTATGCAGTAAAATGTATGCAAATTGGTATTTTATACAGTATAAAGAATTGCATGGAATACTTTATGCATAAATTGTTTAAAAAGAAAGTTGGCATATGTATATACTTTTGCAGAATTGTGAAAAATACATAAAGAAATGTAACTATTCTGGTAGTTGTGACGTCACAATGTACATTTGTTGAATTTTTTCTCTGTCTGCAGAATGCATTGTTTGCTTTTCTTTTGTGCTATGGTATATTTGTTCTGAGTGTGGGTTTGGAGATTGAAGGAAACGCCCCTAGAGGTCTTTGGCCGCTTTTATGGCCCCAATAAGGTCACCCTTTTACGAGTTGCTTGTGTAAGCATTAGACTGCACCTTCCTTCCGATTGGTCCACTGACCATTGTTATAATTAAGGTGCACATAATAAAAATTCCTTTTTATTGCATTTTCTGATCATTCAAACAAAATATATTCAAACTATAGTTCTATATAGAACTATATAAAAAGGAAATGCAAAAGTATAAAATGCAAAATTATGCATAAACTTTATGCAAAAAAAAACATTCAAAGGAAATGAACTCATTTTGTGCACAAATATTTATAGATGCAATATTGGAGAATTGAACTTAAATGCATCATCATTATTTGGTATAAATGTGTTAATAAATATTAAATATATAGTGCAGAATTGTTAATAGCATTTGTAAACTTTTTAATTCAGAAAATGTAGTTTTTTTGTGCAAAATTCTGCAGGATATGCATAAAGCCTTTTGCACATTTCCACATTATATACTTTGAGTTTTGTGCATAATTTAATGTTTTTGATTTGATTAATTACAGGGAACCTTTGAGATGCCAACCGGAAATCCAATGTGGAAGATCTTTCCAGGACCTTCCAGTGCAGCACATTGCAGCTTTGTCACCTACTGTAAAAGCAGCTTACACTGGACCATCTGGTGGACTGACCAGAGTCCGTCGTCGTGTCCGGCACGTTGATGTCCGAAATCCTAACCTGGCCTTCATCGATGACGAACCCAGTAGCTGGAGGACACCTAAATTGGCCCAACAGGAGGATCTGGACGAGTTCCTCCTCGATGAAACAAACAAGAACACTCAGGTTTGCAATTTTAACCATCCACTTCTGCTCTTTATTATGACTGAAATCGAAATTTTAATTGTGCAGAGGTCCAAGAGCAATGGCAAGAATAGGTCCAAAGGTAGACAAAGGGCACCACCAGCATCAGCAGACCTGCAGAAGAAGAAAAGCCCTTCTAATGTTGGTGCAGGTGATTCTGGATGCAGTTGTGAGGAAGAAGAAAATGAAGGTGATGGATCAACTAGAAAAACAGGCAAGTACTTAATTTGAAAAAAAATACAAACCATTAAAATATAGTGCAGAAAGTGTTTTGTGCACAACAGTGTTGAAGGCTGTACAATGTCATTTAATAGAACATAATTGTGCATAAATAAAACGGATCTTTGCACATAAATATTTCATTAAGATTATAGTGCATAGTTTTGCAGAATAGTTTTCTGAGTATATTTTAGTGCACAAAGTGGACCAACTACAAAAATAAAGTTTATGCAGAAACATTTATTGACCGAAATAATAGTGCACAATTCTTCAAGATGTATTTTTATATAATTTAGTGCACAAAATGGACTAACTTTGTGCAGAATTCTGCTACACAGACTTAATGTTTTATGTACAAAAATGGATAAATTTTATACAGAAACATTTCTTTACAAAAATAATAGTGCATAATACTTTAAAATATATTTATATAATTTAGTGCATAAAATGGACTGACTTTGTGCAGAATTTAATGCCAAATATTGTGTGCTGATTACCAAAATGAGTAGACTTTATGCAGAAGCATTTAGTTACAAAAATAATAGTGCATAATCCTTCAGAATAGTTTTTTGATATGATTTTGTGCATAAAATGGATTAACTTTGTGCATAATTATAAAGAGGTTTTCATCCCAAATATTGTTTGCATGAAGTTTTACATGTTTTGTTTGCAAATGTAAATTAATTTTATGCAGAAGCATCTCTTGAAAAATGATAGTGCATAATTAATCCTTCACAATAATTTCTGAATATAGTTTTGTGCATAAATATTTGTCAGATTTCTGCAGAATACTACAGAACTTTTGTGCCAAATGACTCCATTTTGTTTTATATTATAAAACTTATGTATGTATAATGCTTTCATGGCAGATATTTCATGCATAATTTTTGTGCACAATTCTGCAGAATGTAGTCTGCATAAAATGTTATTCAACAAAAAGGACTGTATTTTCTTTCTATACACAATATAAAGTGCAAAAAAGCTCACAAAATGTTGCAACTTTAGAAGAAAATTGTAAAATAATTCCATAATTTTTTTGAAAAACTCAAATTTGTACACAATTGTACAGAACTTTTTTATCCTTGGAAACCGATATTAAAACAAGTGACATAAGCAATTCCCAAGGTCAGAACTACACAAGACCCCATTGTACTTTTTACTTCGTTTAACAAGATTATTAAAGGAAATCTTTTAAGGGATGATTCACATAGTCAAGGTTGACAAAAATCTTTACTTTTTCTGGGGTGAATATACCATTTCTTATTTTTAACCCTATTTCTGCTTATGTTATAGGTAATAAAAAATGAACAAATTATGCAGGATGTGACCAAATGTCGGTTACAACCTTTTTCCATGCAGTACTTCAATTATTTATTTCCATGAAAAGGGTTTGGACTTTTTGTTTCATTCATCAAAGCATATTAATTGGCACTTATGCAATTGTGAGAAGTAATTATGCATTAATTATGCATTTCTGGGAATGAACTATGTACCCAGAAGGAGTTCATGGTCTTGTTATTAAAATAAATTAGTAATAATGTTATATATTTAAAATTTTTGAGGGACTGAAACTGGATATAAATACACAATGACAGTTTTAAACATATTATGTATTAAAGTTATCATCTATAACATAATAAAATAATTTTTGATTCAGTTTTGTTGAACAGAACTTTGTACAAAGATATAAATACATACAATAGATATTTACTTATTATATCAATGAACAATATGTTGTCTTTTATCTGCACAATTGTGTACAAAAATGATTAGATTTTCTTTTGCAAAAATTGTGCAGAGTTTATCAATGGCGCTCCAGTGAACATATCTCACAATATACTACTCTATACACTCCACAGATATGAAACTAAATAATTAATATATGTGGCAATTATGTTTCAAATGGCCTCAAATTTTCAGACAATGTTCCTAAATTAGTGGCAATCAAATGCTAGTTTTTTCAGGGTATGCTGCAAAACCCTGTCAGTTCACCTTTAAGTTATAGTCTATTCACAGCTATATTTACAGTTGAATGTTAACGGCTTTCTTTGAAGGAACCAATGGACAAATGTCTATGACTACACCCACCTATTGGAGTGTTTCACGTGATGGGCGTGGCCTGCAGCCATTGGTTCCCTCCAAGAAAGGCGTTAACATTCAACTATAAAGATAGATGTCAATAGACTATAGTAATTAATGTGTCAAAATGAATGTGACGAATATATTGTGACGAAATGAACCGCGCGTGACGCGGTGACATCTGCATCATATTTATATTTTTCTTCAGTTCAGACTTAATTTTCCTAATTCAGATTAGTTTATAGAGTAAACAATTTAAATATATTGACTCTGATATTAAGTGAAGGAAGTTGGTTATAAATGTATAAATGTGAATGTGCCGTGGGTTCATCGACTGATGCGCGCAACTCGCCATTTCCCACGCTGCGGCGATCTATATGTGGATGTGGATGATGGTGGTGGTGTTCTTCCATTAGAGATAATTGCATCTCTGTCCATGGACAATTTGCTCTTGTTTTTTATTTATTTTGATGTATCTTGTTGGTTCTTTTTGCAGATAAGGGATTTATTAAAGGCTGCGCTGATGACTTCAAGGATAGCGAAAGGATGGATGTTGCTGGAATAGAAGATTGGAACAGGCCTCATGAGTGGGCTTTTGGAGCAGCAACCACCCTCTATGAAAGACACCCTTTAACTCAAAGAAATGCTGGTACATACAACTAAATAATACAATATTACTGTTTACGCGGCGTGTCTACTGAACTTCAATTTCAAAATTCCAGTATATTTCCAGGATTATCAAGAATATTTACTCCTTTATTCCAAGACACTATAAATAACTTGACTGATACTGTTACTTAGTTTTTAATGTTATGCTTGAATAATAAATATACAAATTGTTATACGTAACAGAACAAAAAATCTTAACGCATAATAGATGAATAAGTGGAGTTTACTGTTTTTCTAAATTCAAAATGTCTAATTAAATGTTAGATTTTCCAGGATTTCAATAGTAAATAAATAAAATTATAGTATAATTCCAGGATTTCCAGGTTTTTCCAGTTCAGTAGACACAGAATTTGAAAATCAACGCGGCAAAACTTAAACCCGGTCCAAATGGGAAAACAGTTGAATTGTTCTTAAAATATGTGCTTCTATATTTGCTTAATATTATTGCATTACACAGAATAAATATATATGTGACCTGTGAAGCATTCCTGCATTTTATGGTATTTTTAATGTTTTTATTTCATATATAGAAAAATAATTATAATATTACACCCTTGAAATATTAAAGTAGTGGTTTGTTGTTGTGCCGCACTGTAATTATAAGTTACAAATGCTTTCAACTCGGCCACGGTTTCCTGTATAATTACATTTTTTGTTAGTTCCAGGGTAGACTTTTTACAATTTGTGGAGGGGGGGGGGGAGATGTTGATGAGACGGTGATGAAATATGGATGTTGATTTTTTGTTTTTGAATATATATAACAGGTGACCCTATTGCAGATGCTTTTGCAATATCAGTGAGAGAGAACAGTGCACTTTTGGTGATGGCCGACGGAGTGAACTGGGGTGAAAAGTCGTGTCTGGCCGCAAGGTGCGCGGTACATGGATGCGTGGACTACATCAACAATGCTGTTTTCGAGACACATGCTCCTGTTCAAACCACCAAAGTAAATATCAAATAACACATTCTCCAACTTCCAAATGCTCACCATTTTTGGTTGGAAAACAGCGAGTCCTTTACGCGACAAAATGTACGCAGAAAAATTATGTACGTACCCAAATGTGCAGAAAGAACAATATTTGGCAAGAAAGTCTAGCTGGATTTACATAAAATTCCATGCATAAACTTAAATATTTAAAACATTTTAGTGAACATTTGAGTCTTTTGGTGCACAATTGTGCAGAAAATTGAGTTTTTATACGCGACAAATCTACGCCGGAAAATTATATAAAGAAATGTGCAATTGCAGAAAATACAATACTTTGCAAGAAAGGTTTGCAGATTATAAAGAATTGTGCATAACATCTTAAAGGTGAACTGACAAGGTTTTTGAACATACCTTTGGAAAACTGTCATGCAATAATCGCAATATTATTGATCATA
>JAQFZQ010001288.1:0-20704 GCA_034696005.1 Glomeris marginata | reverse complement strand
GCTGCCCCCTGTTGTCGATTTTTAAACGCCAAAAGACCAACGTGCCCCTGAGCCAACTTACCCCGGTCTCCCCTACTGTAAATTTGGAATTGCCCTGTAATCAATGGACAGCCCAAATGTAGTCATGTGTTGCATAGGAGTATATAGTTAGTAGTCTTTTCATGCAGCAGTTATTATTATGGTCTTTAAATAGATGCAAATGCCCTAACATGGCGTGTTATTTTGAACGGCAGGTATGAATAGTTTAGTGTGTGGCCGCATGTGGCGCTTCGATGTTTATTTAGCTTTATCGATCTTGGCTTGATAATGCGAAACAAATGGAGCGTGTGCACACGGCTATCCTTCGTTCCCAGCATGCTTTGCGTCCGCACATGTGCCTGCCTATTGACCCGGGTGACGTCATAACGCGGTCTGGGTTTCAGTCTTGGTCACGGTCACGTGACCGCAAATCGATGTTTGGGGCACGAGAGGACCACGTGACCCAACCGGTCACCTGGTGACGACCAAGGAGGTGACACTTCCAAAAACTGGTGCTAATTTACAACAGCGCCCTCTACAATGAGAGATGTAACCTGTTGCTTAAGGTAACTCCTCTACTGAGAGTTTGCTGAAGTTGGTGCTAATGTAATGGCAGGTTTGCCATAGGCTATATCGTGACCAATCGCCTTCAATATAGGGTCTAAATGGCCACTTGGATAGATTAGCAATTTATCGACGGTTAACTTACACTTATCCTAACTGAATTCATATTGTTTGCCCAATATTGGGTTTGAAAAGAATGTATGGGAGGCTATTGGCGGCCATTTTGGAAATGATTGAAATGCGCGGTGCTGTAATTAAGTTAAAGGCGTGCGAGGAATTTGCGTGTGTGGCTATCATATATGAGATGGACATGAGCTGAATTGGATGTCCCAAATGGTCCTTACACCCTGTGCTTGTACCGTGACTGCCAATTATGGAGGAGGTCGTTTTGCCAACTTGAGGCCACTAGCCATGCAACCACGTTCCGGCTAATGCAATTTTATTCCGGAAATGTACGTTGCGAGCTTACCAAACGACCACTGTGTCTAACAACATACAGTCTAATAAAGTTATTACTCCGTATGTGAGTTGTATTTTCTGATTTGCTTATTCGGCACGAGCCAAAAGCAATCTTTAATATGGCCCTACGTATATTAAATTTCAATTTACGAATAACAGTATTACTTTACATACTACTTGAAAACGGGGAATGTGGTCAGTTAATGTAAGGACTGCAACTGCAGTTAATTCAGTAAGGGGGGATGCTAGAAAAACAAATATTTTATTAATTTACTTCCTTTTTGTTGTAAACAATGAGCTGGTTTTAATAAACATCACTTAAAATTAGTAATAGATACATCACAAAAAATTGAAAATAATTTTTGTAAATGAATTGAAAGTCAATGCAGGTGTTCACATTTTTTAAAATATGGAAATTACAAAATGGCTGATGTAAAGGTCAAGATGTAAGGGTCAAATGATTCAATTGTAGTTAAATTTCAGTGGGGAAAATGTTGTCAGGTGTTGTTTGGGTTTGTTTGTTTGTTTGTTTGTTTGTTCATACTGATTACACCAGACAAACTGGTCATTTATTTCCCCTAGTTAATTACAACTGCAGTTAATTAATTATGAATGTTGTTTATTCTTAAATTTAGCAATATTGCATCATTCAGACAGGTGAAGTAACTAAATATTCCAGCTGCAGCTTTATTGATTGGTTTATACTGCATATAGGAAACATTTCTGTAGGGGTATGTAACTTTGACGGCCATCTTGTATATGCAGGCTACATGCAGACTTACTGCGTCAATGTTGCAGTTAAAAAATCTATATGGACGGAAATGGAAGAGTGTACACGTATCGTGTTGCGCATCCTTTCGAAAAAAATACCAATAAGATTGCATTTGGGTTTCTTTTTTATCGGTTATAGCATTCCTGTGTTGGAGTCCTTGATCTTTTTCCATTTCATTTGGCTATGTTGCCTCTATAGAGGGAGTTTTTGTGCTATATCGATGCTGTGCAAAACGGATCGATGCTAACGAGGTCTATGTGACGCTAGCTGCTCCTTATAACGTTATTCCATAGGTACTACATGAATGCAGTTTGGTGAATACAGTGTTGCACACACTCGTGTACACTTGACATTTGCCACTTTTCTTGGCACGGAATTAGATCTGGCGGCCATCTTGGATAAAATTATCAACTTTCCTTGCTGGGAAAAACTAATATTTGCTCGTATAGGCTATAGTACATAGTTACTGGGGCAATATGAATAAGAAACAGAAGAATAATGTGATATTAATAACACTGCTTTTGAATTCTACCTAATTATTGCATTTTATGTTTGTTATTGTAGACTTTCCAGTGTGTAACATCTTGATTAATTTCCTTTTTTGTTTTTTAATTTCAGGTAAGAAAATTTTGTGATTCTTTACCAAGTTTGGATCTTCTTACGGTAGGATTGTTGCAATTTATTTCCAAGATGTTGACATTTTTACTTTTATCCGAAGTGTTGGATGTTTTTTGTTGCCAGTTGTGGAGTGAAGCATAGGGAAATTGAGATTAATCTTGACAAGGGGAATACATTTGAAAGGGCTTGGACATGTATTTTTTTATTGGATAAGGCTTGAATGCAGATTTGGGGAGGATCGTTGAGATTGTATTGAACTGCAGAGAGGCAAATCCAATTTCATTTAATCTGGTTATGCTTTTTGTACTTATGTACGCTCCGAGAGATAAACTATGATATCAACTCCATGAGTGATTCCCTCCTCCTTTCTCGTCCCAAAGCCCAACTTATCCAATACTACTTCACTTCTCAATATATAGATTATTTCGGACATGTAGCACCCTAAATACTGTTCAATTCCAAGTTTGTATTGTTTCAAAACTGCCATGGAACAAATTAGGACTTGGTAATTTAAAATCCAGATGGCGCTGTTTAGTTTTTTAATAGCCAGACTGGAGACATAGTTTTTTGTGCGCATGCGTGAACATTCCACAGACTTTGCAAGTGTTTCTCATTATGGTTGTATAATATGTAGTGTGTACTATGAGCAAAACAATTTTGCAATTATGGTTTAACAAATGAGAAACATGCTTGAAATTAGGACTGTAGTTTTTATCCGAGTGGTTGGAAATGTATTATTACAGTTAAATCATTGGCCTCTTAGGGTCATTGGTATATCATGTGTTTGAAAGTGAACTAGTTATTTTGGATATGAAAGAAAAATGAGTGGCCCACTAGGATTTATGTCTTTGGATAGGAAGAAAATGTCTACTTGATGAAAAAGATTGTCAAGACTGATGAGGTCCTACCAAAAAACCAGCCAATTTCCCTTTTCTTCGTTTCAGTCTTCGTCTGTGTCCTGTTAAAATTCCTTGCCTCAAAAAATGAACCATTTGGCGGTTGCACTCTTTGTTAATATGGTCTACAAAAAATTACGCCCTTATCCTAGTCATAAATTGATGCACAACCTCGAAAAATGGTTCAAATGCGTTTCTGCTGTTCTGGAAAATTGCAAACTATAATAACTATATAATTGTTCATGCAGATCTATAATACAGATTCCAGCAACAAAATTGGATTTTGCAAATACTAACCCGTTGTTTGAAGTTAGTTCAATTTACACTAAATACTTTTAGGATTTGGTTTTCTGATTAATTTGCGATTGTGATTAAAATTGAAAACTTGTAATCTCGTATATAGGTATTTTAAATGTTTCCTTTGCTTACTTATTTCGTGCTATGTGAATTACTTTTGGTAATGTACATGTTTAATTATTGCAGCTTGAATACTAATTTGTTTCTGTGCTGGAATTAAATGCGTTCATTGATTAATGTTCACTAATTTTTGGTGGTGCGTTTTGCGCATAATTCGCACATGTGAATTAATTTAACATTTAATTTTATGGCAGTGGTTTTGTGGACAGGAAGCGGAAGTTGGTTGCAGCTAGGGGAGATTCGGTCTATTTGGGTTGGCAAATCAATAATATCTATTGTATTCGTTGAAGAGATAAAATGAAAGGCTTTTGTCTTCTATTCACCTCTTATTGCTCTTAGCTTTTGCCTTGACCGCATCTTTGTTGCCTTTTTTCAGTGCTGGAACGGCATTTACACGGGGATTTAGGCTTTTCCTTTCACCACTTATCTGCTTAGTTATATGAATGTGGTGGAATCTTTATTTATAGCCCATGATTTCCAAATAGTTAAACCCGATAGTGGAAAAGTTTGTTTTCTAACTTATCTGATGTTATTTATTGTGACTTCCACGTTTTGCCAATGTCAGCTGTACTTACTTCACCCAGTTATCAAACTTGAAGTAAAGGCTTTGAACATGGCAACATTTTCTAAGTGTTCCCTTACAGCACATTTATCCTTGTTGTCAGTTATCACTTAGACATTCTCCATGGTCTCTAAATTCCCTTATACACTCAGCCAAAGATAAATAAATTGGTAATAATAAATGGATAAATTTGGTTAGTTGACTTTCCAAACACAGCTTTAAAATAGTAAATTGTGTGTGAAATATGATTCTTGGTGGAGATCTCATGTGTAAGCTCTAAAGTATGGATTTGTTTTCATTATGAAAGTTTTTTGTTAGGTATTTTTCTATTCAAGTAAAAGCCATCTTTTGTTCTAGTGTAAAGTAGTTTGTGGGAAAAATTGCGGTGTAGAGATCATTAGCAGCACTGCTTATTTCCACATGAGAAAACCCTCGACTAAATCTCGGTGATGATAACTTAAATTGGATCTTTTGTCTGCCTGTGTATATTCATTATGCTTTCTTTTCAAGACACACATCTTAATAAACTAATCCCAGAGGTCTTTGTTTGAAATGACGAAGTAAATTGTCTTTTGCATACACTGAAACATTTTTTCCCATTGTAAAGGGACAAATATCAATGAGAACAGATATACTGCAAAATTTGGCAGTAAATTTAATTTGCAGTTGGACCTGTGCGTGAAAATTAATGCATAAATTTCAATTATAATTCAGTATTTATTAAAGTTATTATTGGAAATATTTTCAAATAAAATGTACGCTTTCTTCATTAAATTTCAGTGTTATGACGTCACCAATACAGTTTAATGGCTCATATCATATATCTTGAAGGGAATTTAAGGTGATTTAGTAGACCACATTTGTTAAAATCATTCAAAAACTTAAAAAGTTATTTGGAAATGAATATTTATTAGAATGTAAAAATCGCTTATTGATTTCTATTTAATTCATAATTAGCAAATTAATAATGGAAATTACATGCATTTCGGATTTGCCCATACAAATTAAGTTCGTGCCAAATGTCCACCGGTTGGCATTTATTAAAATCTAAATTAAAATCTATAGAGGTTTTAGTCTGTATTGTTTGGACAGGAGTAAAAAGTTAGGGTAAAAGTAAACGTTTGAAAACGTATGCATATAAAATACGAGTTTCTTGTTTGTATAATCCGATTTAATAAAAATTTATGTAAGTAATAACAATATTAGTTTTGGTATAATACTGTAAAAAAACGTGACAATCAAGTGATCTTGCAACTTCTCAGTATATGCATATAATTGAAGTGGTGCATGTATGATGTGTGGATAATGAAAAAAATATCGCCATTTGTATTTGCATTATTTCTGATTTACATCGCATTTTGCTTGTGTGGGGGCTTAACGGTGACGTCACAAGCCCTTGCTGTCTAGACGATAAGAGGTTTAACTGTCACGTTATTAAAATGTACACGGAACGGATTTTGCAAACTCAAGTTGTATTATCGTAGCAGATGGCTTCATCGATTTGTTTTTATTAGCCCTTTGTGTGTAAAATAATAGAAAAAAATTGTTTTTAAATATCGATTTCCAGCAAGTGTTTGCCTGAATTCTGAATCTCCTTGTAAAAAAAATAGATGTGTGCATCAAAATTTTGTTTCAGGAAGTTCATTATAGAAAGCATCATATGATGTATGTGTATAATTTCCAATTTGTGAACTGTTTCGTATTTTAATGTTCTAGAAATGAATGTTCAATATTTAATTAAGTAATTTTCATATCCATATTTTTAAAAATACATTTTATAAATTTATTTGTTTTGGGGGAATTTTATACCGTAAATATTTTTAGTTGAATGACACACACTAGATACTGCAATCAAGATTAATTATCCGCAAATTTTGATTTCGGGAGATGTTTAGCATCAGCTGGGAATTTTAAAACTATTTACGGAATGTCTGGGATGTTGTAACTTATTGTAACCAATTAACATGAAATTCATTTTAAGGCCATGAAAAAGATTAGTGTATTTAATTAAATGCCTAATACGTATAATATCCTGCAAAGTAGGAATATGATGTGTCAAGTTTAATATTGAGACTTTATTTTCCACAAATTCTTTGAAGAATGGGCTTTGAGATGAGAAGTTTCAGTTCATGTTAGCAGTTTTCCTTGTATAAAATTTTAATTTCGCAACGGTTATTCTTTTTTACTTCAGCTGTATATATATACAGCGTTTCTTAATAATAGAGTAGCAGTATTTTCAGGAGGAAAGAGGAGGGAAAATGTGGGATGGTACATGACCATTAATATCCTATATGAATTATATAGAAGTCGATGCAGTAATATTTTTTCCAAGAATTGGTGCTTTTCCAACTACTAAATTATAAGTTTGTCGCTGCAGATGACAGAAATCTCACTGATAAATATACCAAACTGTTATTAATCGCGTTAAGTTGTACAGTTCACATACAGAATTGTATTTATATTTTTGACAAATAAGTAAAGTTATTTTTAAATTACAATTAAATGTGCTTTGCAGGGAAGCTTAAGGGGTCGCTTTTCAAACCATTCTTCTCCAAATGTACATTTTATATATAATATTATTTTAAACTGTTATTAATTGCTCCATGTACTACTGTATAATAATACACACCAATATAGGAGGTGGAATAGGTTTGAGGAGTAAGGTTTCCACACTCAAGAGTTTCATTATATGGCCAATAACCACACTTTGAACTGCAGTTGATGAGAAAGTTTTTGGGATGAGTGTAATATTGGAGTTCTTTTTGTGCTTGTTTGAGGTAAGTGATGGCTTCCGGAAGGTGTTTGTGGATGGAGGATGAGGTGTTTTGTGCAATAAGCAAGGTGGCAGACGGCTTTAGCACGTGACATGGGTGCAGAATTGTGACAATTGAATTGCGTAGGATTTGGTGACACCACCACCACCACCATCACACCACCGCCATCTTACTTACTTTTGCCCGTAATTTGCTGCCTGAATCAACCAGACCTATGTTTACCGCTCTCATTTCCCACAATGCACTGTTTTTGAAGGTCTTAGTTTTTTTTTTGTTGCTCCTCCCATTTTTCTTTCGGTCTTTGTGCAATTTACACTGTAATAGACCTTTCCTTGCGCATCACACCAATCATTTCTGCTTTCTTATTTTGTTTTACAATGAGGTTTGCTTCAAGACACTATAATCAATGATTTGCATTTACAGTGAGGTTCAAATGTAACGGAACACTGAACGTTTTTAGAGAATATACAGGGTGGGAAAAAAGTATGTATATTTCTGTAATATTACTGTGGACAAATAGGAAGTCATATGTGCCCTTTCCAATGGTGCCAAAATTGTCTGACCTTTACCCTTATTTCAAGGTCATCCGCATCTGTATTAAGTTGAGGATAACAAGTTAGTAGTTCACTTGTATAGTGTTTTATTTCATTATTAATAGGTCGCTTTCCCTTAAAAATTTTGTGCTCAGATTTTTTTTGTGATTTATCTATATTTGCTTATACTTTATCTAAAATTCATAGTAATAGGTGGAACTTATGAATGAAACATGCTTGGATGTTGTGTGTCATTTCCAGTTTAGCTGTTGAATTTTAGTGCTGTAATTTAATTGTTGAGCTGTGATATTGAGCACTATAAATGTCAGTTGTCTCTGTGCGGTTGTTAGGAGGAAAGTACCTGTAATATAATCACTGTGGGTTGGTTAAATCGAAGGGCTAAAATGCAACCTGCCAATCATAATTGAGTACTGCATGATAGACTTGCTTTATGCTTTTGGAAATATTACAAGTGTCATTCACTTCATGCAATCCACTTCCTTCATATATTCTTGGGAGTGAATTAAACATGAGATGGAAGATAGTACCATTTAATCCCATTTGGGTGAAATATTTAGAAAAATGTTCTCCAAATGTTGAAAAGTAGAAAGCAATATGCATTTTTTGCAATAAATGTACATATGAAAAATTGATCGAGTCGCCTTGGTTACTTTTAATTGGATTCGAGTAAAGGAGGAACATCAAATGTATTGTCTATTGTCACGTGACTGCATCTTTTAAAGTATTTACCTGCATGTGTAGTCTCATAGATGTTTGCATTATGCAATGCTGTTCCGACTTTTTGACTCAAATATTTGACGATGGGAATGAATAATAAATATATTGTGTTATGAAATCTTGCAGTTGGCAAGTCTTGCTTGGCAGGTTGAGTGTATTCATATGGGGTTTGAGCCCAGTGGCAAGTGAAGCATGATGGGATAGTTTCAGTGTTGTCACAGTTGTCAGGATGACATTGCCAGCTGAGTGACTTTGCGAAATTTCCAAAAAAATATTTTTTATATGACCATCTTCAGTGTTTATGCTTATTAATCCCATTTTAGGGTGCAAAGCAATATTAACTGACATATTTCGTTACGAAATGTGACATTTATATAGGTGAAATTAAGTTGAACTTGTGTGTAGAAATACTCGTTTTGGTCTATTTCAACAACATGAATCATTGAAAAAATAATATTAATTAATGTGGTGCAAAATGGAGAATCAAGGATGACATTAGTTGTCAAACTTAATTTCAAATGGCTCATCTTAAATTTTAATATAGCTTCAGTTTTGGTTAGATTTAATACCAATGATTGTCTGCATCTTCCTCCAATTTAATGTAAACAATAACATTTTATTTAAATTAATAATTTATTTATTTTTCATTGTCATTTCGAATTACATCTTTGGTTTTTTATAGTGACTTATACATGTAAGTTGTACGATTTTAAAAAGTGATGTCTATTTATTATGTAGTTGTCTTTTCTTTGTGTATTATAGATGCTATAATCTCTTGTCTAGGGACATAGAAATGAAAGAAGTTCCTTCCACTTAAAATCCATTTGAGACATGTTTATAAGTTACCTTTTTAAAGACAATGAAGTAGAATATAAGCCTAATATTTGTGTCCCTTTAATAATGCAAGAGGTAAAGAGATGGGCATATAGTGAAATGTTAATTGTGCAATTATTATACAGAATATACATAATGTAACATTTGCTATTGAATTTGTTTCTATATATTTTATGGGATTATATACGCAATTTTGTGTTGGTATTGGTCTATATTTTGGTTTCAGTTCTGTTGCTGTCCTGTTTTGTTGCTATGTGTGTCGATTTGCTGTTCCTATCTGCTGCGATTTGCTATCAATCTTTTGGGAAATCTCAAGGGGATGTTGCACTTTACACGGAGCCTGAAATAGTAGTTTTCTCCCTTCATTCCTCCAATAAGGGACCATCCATAAAGGATGTTGCACAAACTGTGTATATTGCTTCATGTCTGGTTTGTTTATAAGCAAACAGAATTTATTTGCTTGCAATAGGTGAATTTTATCAAAGGCATAAATATTATTAGAGCTTTTTAAGACCAATGTCTATTTTGGTTACTATGTGTGTATAGTAATGTGGTGATATTATGCGTTTAATAGCGATTTTGATGAGATTTTCTTGCACCGAGTGATGCAATCAATGTGAGTGGCTTCGGGCCAAAGAAATAACATTGATGGGTATGGGTGAAGAAGTGGAATTGAATCTATTTCCTGCTAGAATGGGGATAACAAGGAGTAAAAACGATGGAGGAAGTTGGTGTTAACCTCATTTGGGCACTAAATTGACTTGCCCCAATGTACACCTGGGCTATCAACCATTCATTTATATTAGTGATAGCAATTGGAGATAGGCTATATCACACTTGGTGTTACATTTAATGGTATAAACTGAAACAGGAATGATTTATTTCTGCAGCATAATTTTTTTGGAAATATATTACATGAGATTGTGTGTACATAGCAAAATTTAAAGTTCATGTAAGCCTACTGGAGATTTATTGCATAACAGGTGTTGGGAACACCTGTGCTATGAGCTTGACATGCGAAAAATGCGGTTGGTGGAGCTGCAGTCGACAGGAAGTCCACAGCTGATAGCAGCGCCATCTATCATTATTTAACGGGACCAAGCAAGATTTATTGCTAGTCCTGCAAATCAAATATTGTCATAGATGTTCCCAACTGCTGACAAGTGTTAAACTTAATTGATCCTGCAACATATTTACATAAAATGCAAGTATATCATTCTTAGAATATGATAAAAGGTGAATCAGTTTGCATGATGACTAAACCATGTGTTATTTTGAATGAGAAAATATTACATGTTTACTTGTGTTGCATGACAAGAATTACTGTGCTTGTTATGTGGACATGAAATATGTGTGAATACATGCAGCAAGGGTGGGAAATACAATTATTGTCGGAGGAACGGAGAGGAATGAATGAATAAAGGAAGGAATGAATGAATAGGGGATTTATAGTTGGTTCTAATCTGCTACATATGAATTCAGACTGAACTGTGGTCACTTGCCCATTGATCGTTGTTTGGTATGTCCAAGCTCTCCTGTGCAACATTCACATCAAATTGGACCCAGTTATCTACCCCTGTATAGGTAATAAAAGTGCTCAAAATATACATAGGATATAAAACAATAGGCCCTTGTAGTATTTAAAGCTGGAATTATAAAATTACAACCAACATAATTCCTTTTTTAATATAATATAATTAATTTTCATTTAATTCTGATTTTAATTATGCATCTTGGTTATTTACATAATAATATTTACAATATTATAAACATGTTTTTTTTTTAATTCTGACACTTTACATTATTATTCAAAATTGTCATAAATGGGTCCTTAAATTGGTTCATATGTTTTAATACCTAATCTACCCGAACATTTTATTTAATAAATTACTTAGCTAAACTGAATATACTGCAATAATATGTTGTTTTCATTAAAGGTTTGGCAGTGGTTTGTTACACGTATATGCCCAATATTGCTAAATTGCAATAAAGTCTGTGCATGTTATTAAAATGCACCACTTTAATTATTAAACAAAATTTCTGTTTTCTGCCCAACATCATTAAATTTTCCTCTCAATATTCTCATACTAAAATGAACTCATTTTATATAGGAACAACGTGCAGGGAAATTTTTATGCATATCATATGCCATTAGGTTTTTATTGCTTTTAATAATGCGTTTCGGTTGCTTTTATTAATAACATTGATCGCAACATAGTTGAATGAAAATGTTAATAAAGTTTAGGCCAAGTACCTATGCATAAAATTAAGTTTTTGAATTTAAATGCTGGAGGAAGTTTTTTGCTTTTTCATTAGGTACTGGCACGCAGATGCGAACGGGGGAATTTTCTGATTGGTTATAATAAGGAAAAATCAGTAGAATTTGATGATGCAGCAACAGCTGGGTCCGAATCTTCATATATATAGATATATTTACCATATATGACTCATAAGAAATGAAGGCAAATATAATGTGCAGCACCGAATTGCTTTTCACATCACACTTTTATCATTCATTGGAGCACCAGGAATGTCACATGTGTCAAATTTTAGTACACCACACTTGAAATATCGATTTATCTGTATATTTGTTAATATATTCCGGTATGTGACGGGAAATTTGGATGAGTAGGAATTTTGGTATTTTTAGAAGGAAACAAAAATGTGCAGTTGCTTGGGAAAGTGTACAGAATAAACCCATTGGAGCTTTTTGTTGTTGAGCTGAACATATGTGTATGTATTCAATATGGAAATGCAACATGAATTTGTATTTTTAATACGAATGGATTTTACGTTTTTCTTAAATATTGCATTTATAGCTCTGGTTTTTCTAAACATGAATCACATGCTTCAGTAGTTGCAAATGGCGATCGCTTCACTTCTTCCCTCCACCAATTATTTGAGCCACATGACGGGGTCCTTTGTAGTAAACGAGTTGCATTGTGGTCCTTTACAATATGCAAGCATCGGAAATAGAACTTTTTCTCCCCCTTCACTAATTTCTGCACACATCACTCAAGATTGTGCCCTATTAAGTTTGTTGACTAATACAGTATTAGAAATCTGTCTACTTGAATCTCTTCACAAATAATTCATTGTTGTATACCCTGTTATGTGCTATATGTATTTATTTATCTTTGTAAATATTTGGTTGGTTGTTGGAAAAAATGCATGTGAAATTACTCATTTAATCTCGATTTTCCTGCAGAATAAGTTTAGGAAATTTTACATAAATACATTGCAAGTTCATTTATTTATTTCAAAATCTTGTGTATACAAAAAATTAGCCCTTGTTGCACTTTAAAGGTCAAAATGGCAGCATTATGCAGAATGTTTGTGTATAGATTTACTGCATATAAGCATTAGTAAGACATAGTTCACTTGCAGAATTTCTAGTTATGTTTACTTGTGCAGAAAGTATCAAATAGAATTATACAGAAATTTTACTATTAAATGTAATTTATTATAAGTAACATAAAAGAAATTGATTGTCTAAATTATTTTTAATGTTAGTTTTATTTATAGAATTATCAACAGTTCATATAATTTCTTGTACAGTTTTATTAAATTACACATATTTTGAAATGTGTTATTAAAATGTAGAATTTTAACAAACTTGATAATAATTGATAAAGGCAATGTAAACTGTGCACACAAATGGGATTTAATTTTGCTTCCGAATATGTAATAATAATAATAGTTGTTTTATTGATTTCATTTCATATTAGTTGTTCTCCTTATTTATTAGTAGATATTAATATTGAATCCTCATGTTCTGGGTTTAATTATCTACGGGGAAATTTGATCAAGATGAACATGTGCATATTTGATTTGATTCTACATGGTACTGTATTGGTTTTTTCAGTGATTACTTGCTCAGGTTAGGTTTGTGTGCTGCAACACTGCAAAGTAGATCCATAACTTAAGATCAATAGATGTCAGACTGAGATTCTGAAAATGTTGGTTGGGGAGGGGTCAGTCGGTCAGTATTCTTCGCAGGGTGTTAACATTAACAGCATGCTATCTAGATAGCAACAAGGGCCGAATGTGAAAAAGGTCCATTGGCCATTTGGGGCCATTTCTGGGACAGTATTGGTATCTGCTCCATGATCGATGGTGGCTATTATATGGGGAATGATGGACTTTTAGAGCTAAACATTATCGAACTATGTTCAACGCATTTTGCTCAAGTTACATTTGAAATTCCCATTTATTTAATGGAAAACATTACAGGTTTTGAAGCAATCTTTCCATTCATATATATGTTTCAGTTGTTTTCCACCAGGTGGCAGATAAACCCAAGATGAAGGTGTACTGTGTTTGTATATCTCACTTGAGTCTGTTATTAGATGCAGTAGTTGTGAAACAGCAGCTGTGAATTGCATCAGTGAATTATGTGCCACCTGGTGGAAATGGAATGAAACTATTTTCTTACTTCATGGACAGGGTCAGAGGGGTGTCAATTTTTTTGCCATGATTCTACGTTTTATTTCACTGTAAATATAAACTGAATTAATGTTTGGTTATCATTACAGTAATAAGACCCTATTATTTGACTTTATTTTGAAAACAGTATAAATTTTACAATGAAAGAACAATGTTATTGAGTTTTTGAAGTGAAATTACTATAACTTCGGTTTATTTTTAAATATACGAAGAAATTATATACCTACTATAATATGGAAAACGTGGAACGTTTAATTTACAGTATTAAATAATGTAATATATTTCATCTATAAATATATTATATTTTCTACTGATATTTTGGTTGCAATTTACATGAAATTTATACTATAATGTGCTATTTGATTATGGATGATTTGAAACGCATGGGATTTGACAACTGTGAAATGTTACATGAAGTAACTTCTTGTTTCCTTTGGCATTAATGTAGTTTTTAATGCAGTTCTGAGCATTGCAGAAGCCACTTGAATTTTGTGAATGCAGTTGAACAGTGCATGTGACTCATACTAATGAGTTCTGCTTTTTTTCTTTCTCCTCTCTTCTGAAACCTGAAAGCTATTTGCTGAATTTCTCCTCCATAATAACACATTGCAGCCGAGTGGCACAGCTTCTGAGTATACATACTTTCTTTTCCCATGCCACTTGAACGTTCAAGTGTTAAAACTACTTGTCACGGATTAACATTGACCATTAACATTATGTCTATAGAATTGGCATAAATTCAGAGAGGCACATTTAATTGTGCATGCTTAAATTTATAAATTGGGATTTCCATTGCGTGATAGAAATCACGTTTTCCTAATTTGAAAGACAGGAGATGTCTAGTCTATAATTAGCATATGGGACCCAATGGGTGTGCCCAATTGGGACCACTTTGAGAGGAGAGAAAATTGGAGGCAAAAAAATGTGTGCATAAATGAGGCAAAGACTTGAAGCCAAATGATTATGTATATAATAATGGTGCTGACTTTGAAGCCCTTTAAAGGGCAAAGGGGCTTGTTAGTGGATTGCTCCTTAGGGACAATGGCTTTAAGGGAGCTTTATTATGAATTGTTTTCCATGATGCTTTTCATGTTGCAGGCCCTTTTGTCTGCACGTGCCCAATTGCAACTATAAAATTTTTCGAGTGCAACATTTTTATGGGCCTGTCTCCGACTTTGCTCGTTTATCGTTTTTACGATGCTCCAATTTTTCAACACTTAAACGAGTGTTTACCCAACGTTTTTCTCCACTTCTAATTGCTTACTTACTTTATTACCTACTTAAACTTACTTAGCAGTGGTGGTGCACTTTGAAGCGAAACCGAAAAATAAACTAAATGTATGCATGCTCAATCTTGATGTGGAAAGCAGTAATTTGCAGCGAAAATAAAAGTTCATCTATTATTCATGAATGAGTTGAAATCTCGGGTTTAAGAATAGTGAATGTTTATGGGCTATTGTATAACCTGCTCTTTTAAGTTGTTAGGAAAATTAATGTTCAAATTTGGTTTTGAAATATTTCCTATTTTATAATATAGGCCTATATCTAATTAAAAACTTAAATGTAATAATATATATTGAACATATTATTTTATAAATATTCTACAAAGCTATTGCAAATGGGAATGAAATACGTACATGAGTTACAGTGAAACCTGTTTATGGTGGAATTGTTTATTATAGTGGAAAAATGTGTAAATGGATAACTATCCCAAAAATTACTTTATTGCTGCTTTGAAATATTTTAAAAATTAACATGATAAAAACCTGTATGTTTGAAAACAAGTACTGCTGTAACTTGATTCTGTTCCTTGCGATTCCACCTTAGAAAGGTTTACTGTGCTGTTTGAGCTATTGTTATAATGCATATTGAATTTTATATTGAAAAGTTTGCATTTTTCTGAAGGATTTCTTTGTTTTAATTTGTTATAGTGTTGACTTAGGAATGTTGCAAATGTTTTTCGTTTAAGATAGTGTCTTTACTTACTGACAGTGACGTAAGAGGATATTGGAATTATTTGTGGGTTTCATCCATCAGTTGTGCTGTTTTAATTGATAGCATATGATGCATGTGACAGTTGCATTTATTTGCTCGTTTCTGGGTCGCTTTTGTTGGTTGGCTTTGGCGCAATACACACTGGGTTTTTATCCGTCTGCAGCCCAAAAATGCCATCTCTATTCAAGTTGGGTTGTTGAAGTGTGTGAATGGGGTAGAAACTGGCGAAGAAAGTCAAGTCGGTGAAATAGGATGGGGAATGAATGAATGAAGGGGATTGGAAAAGGAGGGGATGCGGAAAGTGCATGATATTGCGGTGCCAGACGAATAAGGCAGCCAAAGACATATTAGTGAAATGACATTGAACACATCGATCTTTCTTTTCCACATTATTGATCTGTATCTATCTTTTTCAACGACCATCTATATTTTTCTTTGCTCCTTTAATGCTATAGACCTGTGTTAATTTTAATTTCGAAGTTGAGTAATAACTTAGTTTGAATAACGAGCACCTAGTAATTCATCCTCCTTCTCACCTGGCATTTTTCCACGATTATTTTTCTATATATGCTACATATGTCAAGTTCATTATAGTGTGAAATTATTTTGTAAGCTATGTTCATGCAGTATAATATATTATACAGGCATTTTTAAAATGATAATTTACCGAAACATAATAAAAGCTCCAGTGCTAATGAATTCAGTAATTGTAAGTGATAAATGTTCTGGTATGTGTGTGATGTTAGTAGGCACTATAATTAAACAATGAATTACATTGATGGATGCTTGGGAAATTCAGTGTAGCCAAATTAATTTGCATGGAGTTAATAATTTAGTATTTTTTGGTTTGTTGTAATACTAATAATTGTACATATTAGTTTTGTGATGTACAAGCAAAATGGATAATATTTAAGAAGTTTTGTTATCTATCTCTCTTGTCTGATGGATATTACTAATTCATAGTTTTCACTTTTCTGTTTTTCTAAATATGTAATTAGTTTCATATATTTTTCTTTTATAATCAAAATTTATAAATGTGCAATAAGCGAAAATTTGTACTTTAATCTTGATATAAAATTAAGAATATATAACTATAGTTGCTTAAATATTGTAAATAGGTTACTTGATGCAAAATTATTTAGTATAAATGAGATTAAATGCATGTTTTAATTTTTTTAAATGCTATAAGTAAAGGACCAATAAAAATTTATTTCCAAAGTATAGGGTCAGAATGAACCGGGGAAACTGTTGTGTATGTAGTAGACTATTTCTTTTTGCTTTCGTGTAGTATAGTATATGTTGGTGCAAGAAGATTATAGTAAGGATATTTTTGAGCAGTTAAACCCGTTTTCAGTGATGCAGCTAAATCGCTATTCAACTTTTATCTTGTTGACACATTTTGATCGTTTTGCCCCTAGCATCGTTTGCTCAACTTGTTTGTGTGGCTGCATCAAAAAGTTCCCTTGTTTACTGATGTCTGCACCAAAGTGATGACAATGTTACTTTTTCGCTTGGACGAGTTTTATTTTTCCATATGTATATTCCTTGTGCAGATAAACAAGTCGTGTTAATTGAGGGAAAGAAGTATTTAATTTATGCCAAGACGTTATTTTTATCTTTCCTGCAAAAGTTGTGCTTGTTTATTTTTAGGAAATTTCCAAATATGTTTTTAAAAAATTTGTAATTTATATTTTCATGTCGCACACAGATAAATAATAATATGGATAAAATAATACTGAAACTTATAATTCAGAACTTTTATAATTTCAGTCAACTCGTCTATTTCAGTTGACTGTATAAAAACTTAGAGAAAACCTTGACTTAAAAAATATTTAAAAATACGGATATTAAAAGTTTAATTATGGAAAACAAAATGTAAAATAAATTTATAATGTTTAAAAGTGTATTTTTTAATATAGTTATTGAAGGGAAGTTTTGTATGATTGTTTTATGTAGGATGCCTGTTTTTGACTGGAATATTTAGAGTTGTTGCATAATATAATTATACATAGTATTTATAAGTGAAGTCTTAAATATACAGGGTGGTACAAAAGTCTATAGTGTTGGATTTAACAGTGGAATGGTTAGAGATAGCTTTGGTAAAGTTGAACAAATGAATTGGAAGTGGCTGGTGAGGATTCCAAAAATCATATGGCACATGACCTTGTACCCTAGATTCAAGGTCAAACAGATTTCAATTTTGTCGGCTATCTCTAACCATTCCACTGTTAAATCCAACATGATGGACTTTTGTACCACCCTGTATAGGAAATGCAAATTTCTGATTAATAATACTGTGTGTGTAAGGGCGTGTACTTTTAATTTGCATATGGGTGAAATGAAATTTATTAGCTGCATGTGTTTACGAGTGTAGCAAATTACTGGCAAATACAGACATGGAAGACGTGTTTAGCATACTGACCGTTGCCCTTTGGGTTTGGACCTCTTGGACAGGAAATGTGCCCCAACCATATTGTTGCTCTTTTCAATACCTGCTGCATGTGTGTGTTTGTGCACTGTATATATGTGTACACATACTGATATGCACTATGTATATTCATCGATGTTAAAATGTACACTGTGTGTTATAGAGTTATAGGGATAAAAGGGAAAGGCTTTTGTGCCCTATTTATTTGCTATCTGCAAATGCTAGCTTGAGTCACCCCTTATTTACGATGACTTAACTAAGTATAGGGGCCAAATCCGTGACTGGAATCGAACCTTGCAACAAGTCCTTTATTTATGTATTGATTTTTTTTTCCTCAAAAAGAAGTAAGCATTGAACTGTTCAAAGAACCTTAGAATTATACAGTGAAACCTGTCAAAGTCAGTGACAGGTTTCAATGTGATAAAGAATGAGAATTTATCCTTAGTTTCTTTCCCCTTTTGCAAAGTTCAAAATTTATTCCAGGTTTCGAATAATGTTTCCAGGATATGGGGATATGGAGAAAAACCAGTGCTGGCATCACGTGATCGTCAGAACCAAGATTACTGCTCTTGCTTTTCACTTATTGATTTAAGAATTTCATCTTTTCTTTCAATCTCAATAATCCTATATTGTGCCCTTTGCTCTTCTGAACATCCCTTCCATAGTTTCATTTTTATGGGATTTTCAATTCTCTTTCCGCAGAGACAGAAACAAACTTTGACATTGAATATAAACTTAAAGCTGAAATATAACAGATTTAAAACTTCAAAATACCAAACTCTTATAACTACAAAAATTATTAAGAAAAGCAGTTGTAATTGTTTAAAGTTTTTTAAGTTGGTTCTACAAGGTGAATCTAAAGTACCACTCCATTAATTATACATGGATATATTTTGTGAATAAAATGCCAATTTGTAAAATAACTGTGATTATAAACGTTCTATAAAGAATTAATATATAACCATGTGTTATATAAAATAAGATATTAATTATACAGTTTGTTTTATTACAAATATAAAAGTTATAAAGTTTATAAACTAGTAAAATAAAAGAGGAAATTGCTGTAGTTTTTAGTATGAATATGTTGGTGGTGTGTAACTTTGAAAGATACTAAAGTAGTACTTGGAAACAATCTGGTAAAAGTCATGAAAAGCAATGTGATATTTTATGTTGAAATGACAGTCTGAGGTGGATGTGATTTTTATTTTTAGTTCAATGGCGCTCCACCATTTTGCTGTCAGTTTCATGTTTTCAGTGCCATGTCCACAATGGCTTTGTGTGTTTATGATAACAGTAGCCATGATAAAGCTATGATCTTGTAAGGACTTGTACTGTAACAATGTCAAAGTTGGGATATGGAGTCAATGGCGGCCATCTTGCAACTTGATTTCATCATGCCACTTCCGTTCTGACATCATGCAGTTTTCGCAAAGAATCACTTTGTCCAGACATCTTGCAAGTTACATGAAGAAAGATGTCTGCCATTATCTTGAACCTGAATGGCCAAACTTTCCCATTGTCCCCCCTCTTACAATTGTGTGTATATTGGAAAACTTCTTGACCTTTTAGGAAATTGCTATGACCAGTGTTTCCTCCCATCATATCTCCATGATTAGTAGACTTCAATACTCGTATAGGCCCTGTTATAACTTAACGTTAGACTGGAAACAATATGTAAAAGTTTTCATATTTAGAATTTATTTAATAAATTTGTTTTACCTATTTAATTCCAAAATTACCTGTAAATTTCCTACTTTTAGAAACCAAAGTTTTCTGTATTTCGTATTAATCTCTCTCTCTAATTGTTAAACATTGTTTCAAAATTACTTTTGTAATAACTTATAAACAATATATGTAGTAATTAATATACAGTTGCGATTTAATTGAAATTTTATTTCTATTATGCTTTTCAATATACTCAATGTACTGTAATGTAGTTATTCAATTTAATGTTTACTGCGCCATCTAGTGGGAAAAACAGACCGAAACAACTACATTTGCAGTTTATTTGCCATTGAGGGAACCATTGTAACTGTTTAAAAGTAACAAAATTCAGACTATATACTACATTTAAATTCGTAAAATTGTTAAGATTTCCATAGTAGTATTATTGTTCTAATTTATCTCAGGAATTTGTTTGTTTGCATTTATTTATTTGAAAAAAACCTGAATAAAAATGTTTTAACATATTATAATATTATTTTATTGTTTCGAAATTATATATTTATGAAGTTTGACTTGTTACTATAGTAATATATTATAGTGATTTCATGTTGCTTTTTTACAGTTTGATGGAAGTAAATTATAGAGAAGAATTATGTTTGTCTCATTTTGTGGTTCAGTGAAGTAGGGATTTTGGTGATTTTGTGCTCGCATTACTCGAAATTCGTCTTGTTTTCTGGTTTGTTACTCGAGATCTACAGACGTCACCAATTTCCTGTTTCATTTGGCTTTTCTACGTGACTGTTATTGGCCACAGAAGCCACTTTTGTCTCTCTTATTCTTTTGTCTTTCCTGCTCTTACTTTCACGTGATCCATGGATGCATTCAATGACTCTCCCATCTCTGATTTCCTTTTTACTAAGTTTATATACACTGCTCTTGCGTCTTGGTTGCGTGTTTGCGTGTTTGCATTTCACGGCGCTTTCAC
>JAQFZQ010001287.1:0-20717 GCA_034696005.1 Glomeris marginata | reverse complement strand
GTTCACAATTATGCGGACGTCGAATGACGTCATACGGGATACGGCGACGTTTACGGGTGGGCATTTCTAACTGTCTATTAATAAAAACAAAATTGCCGTATACATATCACATTTTGAAATCTACCAGCAGTAAATGGTTCTATAATGGAACATAATTTTCTGAGGTCTTGTATCTTTTAAATTGCATCTTGTCCAAAGTTAAAAGTGTAAACAAGAGAGTGAACAGCAGGGGCCCCTGGGACTGGTTTCCAGTCGTTCATCATTTAGAAAGGGACCAAAATGGAAAATGGACATGGTTTCCCTGACTCCCTGCCCGGATACATCACACACAGCCCTCCCCCCCCCCCATGTTCCAACTAAATTAGCACCAAAATTCCATTCCAGCACCATTTTCACTTTCCTAACTGTAAATCCTCAATTCAATCACTGCCATAAATTGTATGTACTAGTTATAACTAAATAAAATGTAATTCCCCCGAATTGTATGTAACATTCAATATTTCGTATTATAATTACATATCAATCTGTTATAACTTTTAAACATGGCCATTTTTGGACATGAACTTCCATTGTGTTTGGAACCCACTTTTACAGTAATATTTTTTACAGTCAACTCTCCGGTAAATAATAATACATATATAAGGCAGGGTTTAGTATATAAAACATTTCAATTGCTAAATAGAATCAAATTGGAGATATTAAATTCCAGGATTTCCATTATAATATTATACACAAAGCTTCCCATTACTTTAATTACAAAATTTTCATTGGAACAAATTGAGAATTTTGAATGTTATTAAAAAGGTATTAAATCCTCCATGTTAGTTTCTCCATAACCATTTCAAAAATCAATGCATTTTCCAGGATTTCCATGACTGGCCACACCTAATCGTTATGTATCTTCCCCATGAGTAGACTGTACAAAAAATCAACTGTTTGAAGCAAGTCACATGCCACAAGTTTTGCATGATTTCGTGGAATATGAGGAAATTAATTGTTCTTTCCTGATGGTAACCATTGAAGTCCCTTGCGATTCCACCTGATTTTGTTGCATATGACACAGTTTTATGGACATGGCACGCCAACGGGAAAATCGATGACCCTCACCAGGTAAAAGTGGTGGCAAAACAGCAAAATAGCCACACCTTTACCTTCGGATTGTGAGAGGCGTGACTCACGAAATGCCCATGTTACATGTTACAATCCAAACGGGCACCCTTAAATAATTAATATCTGCACTTCCTGTTTCAGCAGAGTTGTACAGTAGTTTGCCACCCTCTCCCAGCTCCTCCTCATCCTTCAATGACCCCCTGCATGCGCATCTCCAGAGAAGTCTTCAGTGTGTCTTCAACACACTATATACTATATCCCAAACTGTGCATCCGTTTCAAATGCTGAGTAATTCGGATATCCGGTGATATGACAGCAGCTTATGGAGGACATAGTGCAAGTGCAAACCATGATAAATTGTTTGTGCCCTGGTCGTTTATTGATTTGGCGGGAAGCAATATAAAGTCCCCCCACAACTCCTCTCTGTTGCATCATGTGACACAAACATGGCTTCCAACATTATGTCAACATGGTGCATGTAAAATTTGTTCCCTCCCTTGGGAAAGACTTTCATTTCCACACCTCCAAGCAAACACCTTTTGCATATAAAACTGATACAGTAAAACCTGTGTACGGTGGAATGGAAAGGAGTAGTGGTCAATTTTTCCATCATAATACAGTTTTCATAAGATTCAGAAAGATTAGAACCATAATGAGAAAAGTAATTATGCTTAATGCTAGACTACAGGGAAGGAACACCAATAGCTGCAAAATCATAAGATTTTTTTGGCAAAGACAGCTATGTCCACCGAATACAGGTTTTACCGAAAGAATTGTAATTTAGCTCTTTTCTTATACTACAACTAAATTTAAAATATAACACCATCTGTCTCGGATAATGAACCTGAACACATTCGCCATCTTTCTATCAGCTGTTTTTTTCCCTTTTTAAATCCAATAGCATTTCCCATCTGTGTTAAGATCTAACATGTAAAAAACTTGCTCTCACGAACACCCGGTTAATGCGGACAGTCATTTCCGCAACTGCAGTTTTTTATAAAGTGGATTTTGCGCTAACTGCATTTATTGATCATCCCAATATAATGTATATAGTATCTAATTTTCACAAAAAGGAAAAATATAAAGTTGTTGCAGATTTTGTGATTTCCAACTTCTCGAGTGACATTTACAGCGTTCGCAATTTCACGGCAGAAATCTCTCCGCATGAAACCGATCATTTGGGTCCAAATCTTATGCCTTTCACACCCTGGCATGCTAGTTTTAGCATTTTACTGTCCGCCCACTCAGAGTCCAGATGGAAATCGTCATCGTCTTCCAACTTCTGCCAAAAAGAGGAAACAACAAATCTTCTTACCTTTGCTTCGTCCGGCCGCCGAGTATTTTCCTAGCTGAGCCAGCGTCCAATCAAACTCAAGTACAAGTAAACTGGGTACTTGCCCTCAGTTCTTCCTGCCTTTTATACATGATGGACATCATCAGCTTCTGCTCTTCTTCACTCATTGCCGGTTCCCTACTTGGAGGACCTAGGCCTTCCTGCACCACAAATAACAAACTCGTTTATAATATGCTCCTACGTATAGCAATTGTATTGTATAGTACTTGAATTTCTTTACAGTCAGTCCGAAATTTACACCAATTCTTGACAACAGATATAAACTAACTGTAAATAAATTGCAATAAATGCAGGAATGTTGTTTACCTTCTGAAGTTTGGCGATGATTTTAGTCTTCTCGTTGTTGCCCACGTAATCGGAGAGCTTTTTACCTGTTTGCATCTCTTTTCCAGCCCACCACAGCTGATAAATATCCCCAGAGAGGAATTTATCAGCAGTCTGAAAAGTCAGACGTAAACACTAGTAAATAAATGCACGTATGGGATTCATGGAGTCTCACAGGAAACTTTCTTGCCTCGGTGTGGGTGGCTTGCCCTTTAAGGTCACCTTCCAGTTCTTTACTAATTGGATCGTAGTTAGGAAGACCCGTGGGATAAACTATGGACACAGCCCCTTTTAACATGCTCAAGCAGTCATCAATATGTGCCAAAGTGAGGCAAACATCAGCTTCAACGGCTTTCTAGGAAAAAGGAAAAATCTAATTATTATCTGTATTCATTTAAGCAAACCAGTTATAAAACGCAACTGCAAAATATTACATCACACGTATTGCACAGGTCTTTTAAATTGGCCAAATTTACGCACTTGCGTATGTAACAGTCATTAATTTCAATTTTACACTTCAATATCAGCACATGTTCAAAGCATTTCAACAAGTTGCATTAACTCGTCAACGATTTCAAAACGAATTATAATTATTGCTTCAGCATGTGAAAAATGTAAAAACTGCGTAATTCAAGGTTGTACAATAGTATTGCACAATTTAAAATTGATTATAAACGTTGATATCAGGTCCATTAGACAACCAAAATTAAACAATTCCCAAATCTCACCTTTGAGATTTTTGCTTCGCATTCGCAGACCGTCTTCATCAAAACCTCTTTCATCTCATCACTGGGAGCTACAAGATGGAAAAATCATACAATGTTAGTGGAGATTTGGATGAGGAAAAAATGATCGAAGACCTCGATCAACGTGGGAAATTAAGCTTGCTGCAATTTACACACAATGTTGACATTGCTGTCAAACATCCAATTGCTTCGCAAGGTCCAACCGTAAATATTTGGGTACAATGCACCTTTTCCGTTTCTCTTTCCAACTGGATCCGGGACTATTTTGAAACCTCCAATGGGGGTGTAGTCATCTTGAAAATGAATTTCCTCCAATTCCTCAGCAGACATCCCTTGATAATCTGCAGGAAGACAAGCTCCATGCTCAGCCAGCCCACGCATTTCTATTTTCGAAACAAAAAGCACATTCAATGTACGTATACCACAGAACACGACAACATACAAATACAGTAGGAAACAGTTCCTGGAATGATGGGCCAAAGTTACCATGCAGCCATTTATGTGGAATACCAGATGAAGATTGCGTGAATCCGTGGCGCCATCGACTGAACATTTTTAGAATTCAGAAATGTACCATTGCTGGCCTTCTAAATGAATGTGCACTAAATTTAAAATGCTTTACCGTTATTTGTAGCTCCATTTGGACAAGTTTCAAAAATTTAGACTAGTGCATTCCTTGTTTGCATTTTTAAATTTTCTAAATTTTTCACTTTACTTTCACCTAGCTTGCTCACTTATAAAGTATAAATTAGCCTTAATTAGCTGCGACAATAATCACATACTTCCCAAATTCATTCATTAACCATCTATTAACAATCTATTATTATGTATTTAATTATCAAGTGTGCAAAATTCCACAAATAGGCTTATACAATAACACTATTTTCTGCGTTACTGCTTATTCGTGTAAAATATAGTAACTATTTAAACCGGTACAAACCTTCACAGAGTCTTTCTACCATCAACTGTCCATTGTATATTGCATTTAAAGACTCTTTTAAGTCTTTAATCGGAGTTTCTGTGGATGTTTCGTAGAGAAAACGGCTGTTGTCATCACGTTTGACCAAAATCTTCATATTAATCTGAATTCAGAAATCATCACATTAAAAAAGAATGGATTACGATGCTATTACATTCATTACTACATCGAATAAATCATTCATTTTACCGTTTTTACCTTGATTTGTTATTTTCGTAGCGAGCGATTCGCAACCACGAGTTCGAAAACGACGACGCGAATGCCTCCCGCCTACGCAACTGTGTTGCAGCAGTCGTGCAAGATTGTTGCGCGCAATATATTGCTGTTCGTTGAAAAATGTAAAGGATTGCTTGATCCCACGCAAGGAAGTTGCGAATGCATCCGCCGCGAGGTAAAACCTTCAAGCCAAAGCGCCGTTAATAAAAGATGTTCCCTTATCCCACCTGTGACGTACATCCGTCAAACATCTGGGAATCGGATCACAAGGCGTTTAGTCATTTGTGAAATCATTGGTAAAATTATTGGGCACACCGTCGGAAGAATCACAAATATTTCCAGCATCGATCGCAATGGAAAGTATCCTTAAATATAACGACATGGTAACGGATTTTCTGTTTTTGCGTTCCGTGACTAAAACGAGCTGGGCATTTGAAATTGGTATTTTCCTTAACACTAATCTCGCATCAGAATACTTGTTTAATCTGAAATTCGCGGCCAAAGAACTGTCCAGAAACGCAAAGAAATGCGAGAAAGAAGAACGAGTGGAAAAGACGAAACTTAAGAAGGCGATCGCAAAGAATAACATGGAATGTGCGAGAATTCACGCAGAAAACGCAATTAGACAGAAAAATCAAGCTCTCAATTACCTGCGAATGAGCTCAAGAGTTGATGCAGTGGCCAGCAGAGTCCAAACAGCAGTGACAACGAAAAAAGTAAGGGCATAGACCCCAATTTGCGCGTCAATCATGTGACCTATCGGGGGGACGTCCACATCTTATGTCCACCTGGTGTTGTGTTCATTACCTATATCACAGGGGACATCCACATCTGATGTCAATTTATTTGTCACTGCTTCATATACTAACGAACTAATGTTAATTACTTATATAATGCAGGTTACCCAGTCGATGGCAGGTGTGGTGAAAGCGATGGATGCAGCCATGAAATCCATGAATTTAGAAAAGGTACCTTTTGATCACCATGCATTTGCACTGCACCTGAAAAAAAAAACAAATGTGTTACATATATTAATGATAACATATCCTAGATCTCGGCTTTAATGGACAAGTTCGAACACCAATTTGAAGATTTGGACGTACAATCCTCTTACATGGAGAACGCAATGAGCCAGACCACCACGACCTCGGTTCCCACAAACGACGTGGACAATCTCATGCAACAAGTTGCTGAAGAAGCTGGGTATGGATGTGATGGCCATCACAATAACCAACTTCTGTGCAATTTATAACAGAAGCATACTTTCTGCTTTCTTCCACAGAATTGAACTCAACATGCAACTACCATCCGGTGAAACGGCATCGGTCATTGGATCATCAAGTCAGGCATCCCAGGAACAGGTATAAATGGTTTTCTGAATGTAAAATCTGCAGCACGTATCATTCATTACACATTTTAATTAATAGGATGAACTTACCCAGAGGTTGGCACGTTTAAGACAGATGTGAACCGGACACATCATTCCACGCTCTTCACAAGAAGGTTTAGAACGAAGACCGTACCTCCGTCAGCGCTTCAGTGACACTGTCCTTAACATTTTCCTTTTTTTAATATGTTAATAAATAAAATGTAAATAGATTTACAGTCAAATATGTCAGTATAATACACCATTTGCAATGAATTGGAATTATTTGCGCAAAGATTGGTTATTGCAATAAAATACCGCATGACCCCACTTGTATTGCTTGATAATTAACTTTGGTAATGGAATGGTCCATCTGGAGTACAGTTCTTAGTGATACTGTTCGTGGTACACCCCATGTTGGTTAAAGACTCACCGGAAAACCTTTAGACCGTTTCGACGCAAAGCGCAACTCCCATTCCTCCACCTACGCAGAGTGCCGCAACTCCTCTTTTGCCTCCGGTTCTTTGCAAGGAATGTAAAAGAGTGGTTACGATCCTCGCACCTGATGCTCCGAGTGGATGTCCCAGTGCAATGGCACCGCCTTGGATATTAACCTGTTACGCAAAATGTTACATGTCATTTAAAATAAATTGTACATGAAAGTAACAAAACTTGTAACCAGTTCGTGTAGAATACCTTTTGCATGTCCAAGCCGAGATCACGGATTACAGCAACACTCACACCTGCAAATGCTTCGTTCAGCTCAAACAGGTCTACGCTCTCCTTTGTCCATGAAGACTTTTCCAGCTGAAATAGTGTTAGATCAGTGATACAAACTTTAACTGGTTATGAAGTACAGCTATGGCCAAAAGTATTGTCACATTTTGCTATCCTGCAGCACACAATAAGCGACAATACTTTTGGCCACAATTGTACATCATGATTGGGTAAAAGTATTAACAGCCGCTTATTTATTTGACAAACTATACTTTACTGTTTATGTTTGGCTTGTTACTATTATATTTGATAGCATGAATGTTATAAATCCATCTCACCATAAATAAAAATGTGCTAAATTAAAAAGGGGTATATCAACATTAGTCATTTAGCTTCATGCTGTACTTTGGTGATGAATAATTGCGTCAACAGATTTATGTGTATCACATTAATCATCAGGGGTTAACAGTAAAATTAGAATCGGGACATCAAGAGTAAAAATCTCGGTAAAAATTAATTAATTGTTTGAAAGAGTGCAATTAATTAATTTCTTTAATAGTTAGTGTGCGGACATGAGAATTTTAGAGAAATACTAACCGCTAGTTTAATTGCGGGAATAGGGCCTGTACCCATGACACTGGGCGAGACACCAGTTTGAGCAAACGCCACGATTTTGGCCATCGGCTTCAGGTGTAACTTGCGCACTTGTTCGCCGGATGCCAAAAGAAGAGCAGCAGCTCCATCTCCTAGCATGCAAGCATTTCCAGCAGTTACAGTACCATCAGTCTTAAATGCTGGCTTAAGTTTTGCCAATCCGCTAACTGTCGTATCCGCTCTCGGCTGCTCATCGGTATCGACTCGAATCGTATCTGTTACATCACCCAAAATGGTCGTTCATCGGACATGAGCATTGCAAAATTAAAATGAATATACGTGAAGGTTTACTATATTAACTGTACATATTTACCTCTACGGTCTGCGATGTCAACGTGGACAATTTCCTCGCGAAAATATCCGTTGGTTTGCGCGATCCCACACCGTCTCTGCGATTCAAATGCAAACGAATCCTGTTCTTCTCTGCTAATTTCCCATTTCGACGCAACATTTTCAGCTATGTAATAGACAAATATGAAGCCATGAAGCTAACAATATGGGGAAACTATGTAT
This sequence comes from Glomeris marginata, assembly GCA_034696005.1. Classification (NCBI taxonomy): domain Eukaryota; kingdom Metazoa; phylum Arthropoda; class Diplopoda; order Glomerida; family Glomeridae; genus Glomeris; species Glomeris marginata. The sequence goes on along the minus strand of JAQFZQ010001287.1, from coordinate 12,738 downwards.
ATTATTATATACTTCTCACCGGTAATTCCCATGTGACAGTGGAGCATTGCGTCTGTGAGACCATCATCTATTAAGCTGTCTTTGAGTGGGACATTTCCAAATTTCACCCCTTCACGCATGTGTACAGTGTGTGGTGCCTGTTGAAAGAAAAAAATTTAAAATTAATAAAACCGCAATATTACCCTTTATTATTAAAAATAAAACATCTAGAGCAGCTGTGTTCTGACACATTATTCTATTTATTCAACAATAATGTCTGGCATTACTGGAGAAAATAATGTGCATTCAACTCTTGCGCCAACATCAACTTCATCAGAGTGGAAAACATCCACTCGCGTCGACAGGTGTTCGCACCAACCGATAACATTTCAAATTCGTGTTGATGAAGATTTATTAGTGCATATCCCTATTTCACCTAGGGGAGAATTACCCCGGATTCAGCTTTAAACAAAAAAAAATAGCTCGCCATGGAGGAAAGATTTCCCAATTTGAAACAATAGATTTTGAAACGAGTGCAGTATTTGTTTTAAATTTGACACAAATTGGCATGGTGGTGTAACTACACAAGTAAAGCAACAAACATTAAATAAATTACTGGAATGACCCTGGAAGCTACGTGTAAATGCGTACAAAACAATAAGTTAGCAAAAACCAAAACCTTGAACCACTCAGTTTACCCTTTAGGGTTACCTAAGTAATCTGCAACTCATATTGCAAACCGTAGCCAGCATTTTACTGGCTAAACATGCAACGTTTACTCCTCGTAAAGTAAACACAACGTAACAGTTTTCACATATATTTAACAAAAATACTTGCCAAGCTCATGCTTTCTTGACCACCAGCGACGATGATGTCTGCATCAGAATCCTTGATGGCCTGTGCACCAACTGCTATGGCTTTCAGTCCTGAACCACACACCATGTTTAAACCCCAGGCTGGAGTTTTCTCTGGAATTCCAGCTGCTAAACTTGCTTGCCGAGCAGGATTCATCCCATGGCCTTATTACAATTAAAAAGAATTAAAGAAATTATTAATCCGTCATGGTGAGCACGGCAAATACTACTGTGTTTAGGCCTAAATATATAAATTCACCTGCAGCTAAAACTTGACCGAAAATTACTTCATCCACGTCATCCACATGAACTTTAGCCCTTGAAACCACTTCCTTTATAACCACTGCACCCAATTGATGGGCTTTCATCGAAGACAAGCTGCCATTTAACTTTCCTGTGATTAAATTTGAGAAATTTGCACGAAATCACATCAATCGCGTTCTACAAATCCGCTTCAAATATGGAGGATAAACTTAAAAATACATACCAATCGGCGTCCGAACCGCAGAAACTATAAAGACATCCCGAGTCATGTTCCCAATCGGACCTTCCAAATGCCGAACACCACGTAAACGTAATCGAGGTAGAAATTAAAAATTTCAAAATGCCGGTTGCATTCTGTCGCTACGAACGCAAGTTTGAAGCTGCGCCACCTAGCGTCGCAACGGCGAACTCGTCGTTGACAAAGCTCAAAATGCATTTGATTGATCGATTTTTATTGATACCAAGAGTGTTGATACTCAAAACAAGGTCGTATTTTTTAAAGATCATATGGTACACTGACATGGCCACCCTGCAAGGAACACAAAAATCGATCTATTAATCTTAAAGACGATGGTTAAAAATGAAGTGAAAGACGAGAGCCGCATTTATTTGCGGCTGATATAATTCCTTCCTTGCCTTTTTCAATCGTGCCACCATCTTATCATTACATTCACATTTTGGCCCAGATAAAGGGGTCATTCTCTGCCACCCATTATCACCTCTCGCACAACATCTTACATAACATCTTACATAACATCACAGACGAGACTAGACAACAAGAGTCTTATAGAATTTGTTCCAAAAACAATATTCACTTTTAGCGACTTCTTTTATCAAACAGAATGAAAAACCTTCACAGAACATTTTTATAGCGAGACTTGGAGTAAAATGGAAAGGGACAAAAACTGACAAAAAACCGACCATTTCACCGAGTCTCGCCATATCGTACAACACAATCTTTCTTCCAAAAAAACAACGGATTAAACTGTAAAAAGCAAAAGGAGAAATCACGAGACAACTGCGCTTGGAGAAATGCTGCACACATGGTTTTTCCATCCGAGAACTGGCCTTCGAATGATACACGCGTAAACCATGCCTCGTATAGTAAATTCTCCTTGTAATGACTTGAAACAAGGTTTGTTAAACAAATACAAAACGATTCCAAATCGACTGAGTTTGGCTTCACGGTTCACGCCTACGACACAAAAAAGTAACCTCATCGTAACGAAGAGGTTGAGGTGGTGGTGCATCAGCATTTTAGCGAAAGAGGTGTCGCGCAAGAGCATTGCATAGTAATGAATCGCACACCTCCGTGATCCATCATGCACTCACACTCCCGCGCACGCAGTCTTTTAAAGAGATTTTCCATTCTTAAAGCGATGATGACGACGACGACGACGACACTACGAAGACAAGAGCAGCAACCGCAGATTCCAAAAAGGACGTGATGCTCCTCGAGCTCCAACTTCACGTCATGTATCGCATTATGGCACGCAGAGCGTAAAGCAATTCGGCTTGCATCCGCGCTTCGAGAGTCATCAGGTTCACGTGCACCTATCGCAACATGTCAGCCATCAGTGGATGCTCTCACACTTTTTATCCATAAAAGCCACCGTTTACACTACGACAAAATACACCGCCTTCTAAATGAATGGCATGACCGTGTTCACCTTTTCGGAGTGCATGAAATCCCTCATTATGGAGTCGTAGTTCTTCTTGGTGGTCCTTTCCGGGAAGCAACACACGGTCTTGATGTACGCCTTCAGATCACGTTCGAGCAGCTGGTTCACCTCGCCGTAGTCGTAGTCATCGTGCCGGATGCCGAACATGCAATGGATGTAATTCCATATCGCACGACGAAACATGGACGTGTCCACATCCTTCTTGGTGCCCATTCTGTTTCCACATACAAAACAATAGGAAAATATGTATCATTTCTTCAGAGCATACAACGTAGAAAACATTATATATCCATTTTCACAACCTAACATACATAAGTTACTACACTTCATACCGACGAGTTTTACTACTTGTGAAATATGAAGTAACGTTTCGCATGCAATCATCTTAGGAACTTACGTGTAGTACGTCAGGTTGTAAGCCGTCTTGAACTTCTCGTCCAGCAACATGCCGACATCATTATACAAGCGATTGACTAGAGAGAATCCGTGGTCATCCCAACTGTAATCCTGCAATCAGGCACACGGCAATGGTCAGTTGGTGCGATGCCCTACGATACGCTACGCAAACACGCGATGATGACCCCGATCTTCGGGAGACACCGCTGATGGTTTACCTGCACTCGAAAAGTGGCGATATCGGAAACCTCGCCACGTTTGGCGAAATCGTGGTAAACAAAGCCGGCATCTTCAATAAAGCCGGAGATATCTGCCTTTGGGGTTGTCGATAACTGCAGCACAGCTGCAACTGTTAACGCAATAAGAAAAATGTATCAAGCGCAATGATAAGACAAACACTTCGTTAACTTGGCCGGCAACAGACCACACGAGCATTACCAGTTCAAACCGCAATTTGTTTCGACTTTACGAGACGCGACTGCTTCTTCAGCAAGAGCAGTTTGACAGTCACAAAACATAATTGCCGTTTCAACACAATGTCCAATGTCTGTTTGCATTGCCACCACTCAAATGAACACGTACTTTCCGCTGACTGTATCTCAACCTTCTCGAAACGCTTCACTTTCTCCTCTATCGAAGTTTCTTGCTGCGCGTTCTCCGACAGCGTCTTCATACGTTGCATCAGCGCTTCTACTCCTCCAACTTCAGAGTCGTTATCCTACAATCACATACACATCGTTTCCGTTAACAATTCACGGAAAGCCACTTGTAACCAACTACTACTTCTACTAACCGAAAGGGACAATCTTCTTTGCGCGATGCTCCCGGCATCGGCCATCGCGGAAGGAGGGCTAACGGAGCGAGCCACTGGCACCAGCGGCACAGGCGCCTGCGCCTTGCAAGGGTAGTTCTGGTTGGTTCTACCATCATCTACGTTGTCTTCGGTGCCGATACCGCAGCCGAACACGAAACTGGAAAGCGCGTGGAAGTGTGCGAGCAGCACGATGGCGTGCACCAGTTCCGATATGGACCAGTTGTCTTTGCCTTTGGTCAGTTTCTCGATGTGGGCCCCGCTCAGCAGCCACGGTCTGTGGGCCAGGATCTTGTTCATATCGTACAGGTCCCGTAGCTTCTGCGGTATGTGGTCCAGGCCCTTGAGCCACAGCTCGCAACCTCCTTGCAGAAGGAACTCCTGCTTCTGTTGGTTCACCAGGTACGAGCACTGGTGCCTTCCGGCAGCCTGGTGACGAAATAGTCATCGTAATGAATAATAATCGTACACGTACTAGCACGTAACAATCAGCACTTAGCAATGACATGTACAGACTTTTTCACATGTAATAATATCAGCAAGAGCAATTTCAACCAGAACTTTCTTGCAAACATTTTACAGGGTGACTCACCATGATGGCTATATAGTGCCTGTAATCGTATGGCAAAGGCCCATCTCCCCTCAGCATGAAGTTTTGAGTCCTCATGAAACACTCCAAGTACTGTGGATGGTAGCTCATCACTTGGGTCACGTGATCGAGTCGATTATTTTGCAGGAAAGCATCGATAAACATCATCTGGTTCTGTTGAAGAGTACACAAAAAAACTATTTAAAAACCGAGCTAGGATGTCGTCACAGATGAGAATCTAGGACTTGGAAACACGATTTTTGAGGGGTGTGAAGAAAAAAAGAGAAAGAAAAATGTATGCAGAAGGAAAGAGGAGGAGGAGGAGACCTTGGGTCCGTTTCAGTTTAGAAATTTCACCCTTCATGACCTGGAGGCGTCCCCACACAAGGCCCAAAACAGAAACCTAACCATCAAGAACATAAAACACTTTGGACTGAAATTAGATCTTTTTTTCTGTTCCATTTTTAAAATTATCCCATTGGCCGTTGACCTCCTTGCTAAAAAAAAATCAAGGTAGCCCCCTAAAAACATATCCCAGGAGGACATTACAGTCAATCACCCTCCAAAGTCCACTACTTCCGACACAATACTTCTTTATTTATCATTTCCTTCATTTCCATCTAACGACTTACAGACCAAAAGGAGAGCAAAAAAATAGTAGTTATTTTTAGGCGGGCCAAAAGTTTCTCCCCATTAGTCGATTCCATCCAACCATTTCATCTCTATTAATTATAAAACAGTCTTTATGTTCCCCTTTCACATGCACGTGCAGTGTATTCTGGAGATATAAATTTGTCGAATTACCAACCCTTTTTTCCTCACGTCATCCAGATTACGGTCGCCGAGGAGAAACTTTTGGACCAGATCCGCTCCCCCAACAACACGCAGTGGTCCACAAGTTTGTCCCCGTCGTTTATCATGCAATCCGAATCACAATTTCTTCATTTCTTGTCATTTCCTCTACTGAATCTAGTTCAGCTTAAAAACATGAAATCACCCACCGATTGTTTTGCAACGGGGAACGCAAATCACGCTTGTTAACATTCACAGAAATATGATAACCTCATCACGGTCGGTAAGGAGAAACTTGTTGGCAGCATACACGTTTTTAAATGTAGCCGGGTGGGCCAAAAGTCATTCCTCGCCAGCCAATCAAATTCCAATTTCGTCACAATAATCGCATCATAAAGCATCCGTTTCGATAATTACTGAACGGGGAACATGGATCCAATGTTTACTAATTGCTAACATCCACGCAAGTCGGTAATTACAAGTAAAAGCCGTACTTGGTTCTATAGCCAAGGAACAAATTCTGGGCCACATTCGCGTTGACGAAGCCGAGTGGCACATAAGTTTCTCCTTACATAATTTTTTTTCAACTTGCCTCATAATTCAGCAACAAATTCGCATCCAACTACGAATATCCACCTTTTGTTTTACTAATTGGACAATTAAAGTCCTACTTAAGTGTCGGCATTTATTTAATATTCCAATACGATCGATAAAACAATGGATTACTGTCGCTATAAGGATAAACTTCTGCACCAAATCCCTTATCGCCCAATGCGCTCTGGCCACAATTAACTCCCCATTACCCGTACGATTTCCATCTGGACATTTCAATTTCTTAAAATAAACATCTGTGCATTACTATACGTGTTTACTAATTGGTCCCAGGAAAAAGAGGAAACTCGAAACCAGTGTCGGTAAATTCACAACCATACAGACGACTAAAGGCGATAAATAATTGTGGGCGTGTCCAAAAAATAACTTTAAGACAACAAGCCCGCCCTTTGTATCCGACCACTTCTGTTTCAAGGGGAAAGCAAAAAAATGGAGGGAAGCTAAAAACTTGTTTTTCGTTTTAAAGGGATCGATTTGAGTTAAAATTGTGGTATCGGAACGAGCACAGGATGGATGTGGGAGAAGTCACAATCACGAGTTGAAATGGACGTTGAAATGGAAAAATCCACTAATCTGACCGCCATCTTGATTTTCCGCCAGCGAATTCTTTTGAAAAATTCGTGAAAATTAATGACTTTAAACTATTCGCGCAAACAGTGACTGTTTTCCAGTCTGCACAGGTCATTCACAAGCTAAGCACACACGAAAAGCACGGAACATTTCGAGGCCAAATTTAACTCCACTTCACAAACATACAGTGCTTGACATAAAGTGATGGGACACCAGTGAAATCGCAAAAATGGGCAAAATAAAAATAATTTGGAAATGCATTTGTGTATAATAACACATCACTTGATCCTTGAAAGGCAAGAAACAAACCAAGTTGCTTACATTGGCTAGTTTTTGTGCACAAATAATAAAAACAAGAAAAATGCAGGTTGCGATTTTGACAAAATAGGCCTACTAAACCAATCGTTTAAAAACGTTCGAAACGAGTTTAAAAATATCAGGCATAACATCTCGTTCCACGAAATAAATCAGACGTCATATCGATTATCTATTTCAGGAAAATTGACACCAACAGACTGTTTGGCGCATTGCTATTTGCAATCATTCAGTAACGATTATGCCATGTTTTGAACAAGGTTTCAAATGCACCATGTACAAAAGCAACAAACATGGCCGCCCCAATCATTTCTCCAGAAAACCTACACAAACATAAAACTTTAATTCAACGTAGTAAACCACACTTTCTGAAATGAGTAGGCTAGAATTGCAAAATATGAATTTCAGAGAAGTAATTTGTATATATATACAAGTTTAAAATTTACATTTCTAAGTAGGATTTACTATGCTGAAGAAATCTTTTAGGGACAATTATTTTAGAAACATTTTATGTTCGCACTTTTTCACCCAAATTTCCACATAAAATCATTTTTTTAATAGGTAATACAAACTATTTGCATTTAAAATGCAAATGTTTACATTACCTAGATATAGCTTCTAATAATATAAAACAATTTCAACTACAAATTCATTTTGCACATGGCACAAAAAATTAAACCAAATGGGATCACAAGAGGTCATCTTCCACAAAATTACAACGCATCATAAACATTTTATTGGGAAAACACACGAACGATAATTTCAGCATCAAATGAAGCTATTTTTACACATATTTGTCACCAGGAAGCAGATATATATTGCGGAGTAGTGAACTCTTCCCATGTAATCTCAACAATTTCTCTCTCACACCAAAAACCATTTTTTCCACCCATTTCACACTTTTCTTTTCAAGTAAAGTTAAGACAGGACCTGGTTTACTGCGCTAAACTCTATAAATAAAATGTCTTAAAAGGGAAGTCGCAATATTTAATATTATTATTGTACGGAAATCCCGAGTTGTTGAACTTAGCAACAAGAACCATGTAGCTATATTTTTTTTTCTGCAAAGTGTTCATGTATATAAAGGTTCCTGCAAATGCGACCTAAAAAAACATTTTAAACCATGCAACCTTTGACCCACAATTGACAAAGGAAAGTCGAGGGGGTGTACCTGGGTGGGAAGGTGACGCACCTATAAAAGCTCATCCTACATTTGCCCAGGTCGGCTTGTTATGAAAATGAGTCAGAAAGTTTCCAAGTCCTAAATCGCCATTTTCCAACAAGTCACAAATCCATAATTCATACATTTTCCAGAAAATAAAACGGATAATTAAATTACAATAAATTCAATTTTACAGGATTGTCTAATAAATTTCCTCACTGTCATTTCACTTTAAATCTGTTAGTTTTCTCATTTCACTTTTTTGGAACTATAGCTGGCATTTTTCCAGCACCGTGAATTACAATATTAAATCTTACATTATAAAATATGTCCTGCTCATTGCATCCCATTTCACCATTCACCGAGACTGTTGAACCGTAACCGCCAGTGGCGCCACCAAACGGTTAATTCGTGCAACAGTAACAAGGGAAAATGAAATTACCCTAATAAAACCATGCTAAAACCTTGCTAAAACCAATCAGTTAAAACACAGAACATTCAATAACAACTTTCGAAGTCTGTTGCATACTTATTACAAACTGCACCAAGTTAAATATTGTCAACTATTTAAAATTCCATGATAGTTAAAGAATTATATTTATTGGTTATATAGTATAATGCAAAAATCAGACTTTTGTCTCCGTGAACGTGGAAAACAAACACTGAAAAAGTTGGAAAACCACAAAAAAAATCATAAAATACAAATGCCAATAACAACTGTCATAACAAGGTTAAACAAGCGTCCTCCTGGGAAATAAAACTCATTAATTTCAAAATAAATACAATTCGCTGAAAACCTGGACAAAATGAACAAACCCTTGTCTTCCCTTGTTATAAAATATTCCAAATTTATTTTATACAATGTTCTGCTAATTTTAACTGTTTATGGGATGTCACTAACAATGTTGATTTCCATGACACCTGTGACCTTAAAGGCCATACTTGCGTTAAAACCATTGTTAAAACCCCGTTAAAACTCGCAAACAATGCAATTGAAATTTAAACTTGCATTTAACGATGTAAATTTAACTTTCAGCCCATTCAGTAGGAAAATTTGGAGACCGCAAAATGGAAATTTACAGTCTGGGTGCGTCCATTGACACGACCTGTTCGAACACGCAAACCGTGTTGCCAAGTACGAACAAAAGCGGAAATATCGCCTATATAAGCTAAAAATAGCTTTCCCATTTATTACCGCCGTACTTATTTTGTTTTACAACCCAAATATTACTAGTTTTTACCTCTGAATGCCCAATCTGCCCCATGTTTTCGGGGGATGACGAAGACGTCGTCGATTCCTTTTTTTCCGCTACGGAATCGGGTTTATTTGCCGTCAAAGTAGCAGTTGGCGACGGCAAAAGTCGCTGTTGCCGAGGCCGCTGTTTACTTGTAGTTTCACTCACAGGTCCAGCTGTCAAAGTGAGAACCGAGATCGGAATAGGCACCCAGCTATTACAACGTCCTAAACTGAGCGTCTCCGTCTCGCAGTCTCCTTCCGCCAAACGCACTATTTCTCTCTCTTTTTCGGTCTCCCTCGCTAACCTTTCGCTGTAGATTTAACGGCGCTTCACAACCCGATTTATATTATATTCTCTCACTACGAATCGACGAGTTCCAACGAGTCTTTTTGTCTTTCTCTTTCTGCAATTCCTCTCTTTCTCTTCCCACCCGTGCCTGACGCTACCGAGTTTCGACTCGAACTCGACCTCAACATCGCATTTGGAACGAAAATCAGCTGAGCGACAATCGAGCGATCCGATTGGACGCCGCGTCAGCCAATCGCCAAGCAGCGTCGGTTGCGCTCCGGGATGAGGGGGCGACTCGATTTCAGTCGAACGGGGGGAGAGGGATAAGGTGGGAGGGAAATGATGGCTAGAAGGAGGAGGAGACTGAACCACATATGTACCGGATAACTCCTCCCCGTTCTACGCATCCGACTAATAACGTAGCTGCGTCGCTCCCTCGTGAGGCGTTTCGATACGCCCATTTCGTACGTTTGAACGACGCTATTGGTTATAGGTAGCGATATTCTTTATGAAGAGGGAGAAAAGTGAGGGGATTTTTTAAATAATATAGCCTCGTCTGGAAAAAGAACTGCGAAACTGATGAGCGCGTTCGAATAGAACGTTTTTTGAATTTGCGCCGCCATCTTGATTTTTCCATGATTTTTCTTTCCTTCCCCTCCACCTTTTTTCGTTTCCCTCTTCAAGAAACTTCCTCCTCCTCCTCCCAGTGACGTTACTTCTCAGGCGATAACCAATCCCTGTGTGATTACACACTGGTTGGAAACAACAACAGCGCCGGAATATTGTCCCAACAGTTTTTTTGTTGTTTCATTTCGAGGACGAGGTTGCAGCACAAACGGTTTTCTTATAATAATAATAACAAGTTAACACAGCGTCGTTTTCAAAATGATAAGACACTGTGCGGCATGCATTAAGTGTTAATAACGCTATTTTTAGATATCACCTATTCCATTTTAACTATCTTCTTCAACAACACCAATTATAACAATCGACGCATTCTTGATAGCGGATCGGATCGAGGATGCGGATCAACAGCGCGGATCGCCTTCCCGTCGTCATTAAAAACGCCCATTTCAAAAACAATTTTGCGGTCGTTCAAACAAACTTCTCTGATCAATATCAATGTCAAGTGACAAATATGTATACATGACAGGCACAAAAACAGCTCAACTTTTCAGGGTCTCTTTTCAGCATCTCTTAAATTCCCCCTGACTTCATATCCCTGGCAACTTTTCTAAGGTTCCATGACCGGAAAGCACCTTGACAAAATTAGATGTTTGTGTACTGCTTTCAAATCCCTGAACTCTTCTCTGAAAAAAAGTTTGGAAACAGTCAAGTATACTGAGGTGTTCAACTTGCCAGCCCCAGTTTTCCATACAAAATAAAATTTTATGGACTACATTGACATACGTAACTGTCAACTTTGTTATTACTATTTGTTGGAACACTGTAAACAGCTGCAGTCATATGAAAATCTTCATCATAACAACGTGGGAAATAGTTACTGTCTGTATCTCTTAAAGTTATATATATTATCTCTAAATATTTGTAATTACTCTTGCTAACATATTATTTATTCATTTATGTTGCATAAATAGAAGAACCAGCCAATTACAGTAAAAAACTATGAGAAATTGAAAACCTGTGAAAGCTGGAAACCCTGCATAACATAATAAATATTATTGCAATGCGATAGGCATTTTAATTATTAAAAAAAAAATATTTTCTGCAGAATTGTGCAAAAAAGTCTTTTGCAAAAAGTATTATGAGCAACTAACTTTGCGCACAAAAACTTTTCTCGTGTGCACCAAGTTCCCGATTGGTACATTATGATTGGTAGTTCTTTTTTTAGATATTCCATCAGAGAAACCACAAGATTAGAAGCGTCGTCATGGACGACAAGATTTTAAGGAACAAGATTTCGGTCAAACTGTATCCAAAGAGGTCAAACCAACGCAGGCTGTTTTAAAAGGGTGACACATTAAAGAAAGCAAATAACTGATAATGGAGAGAAAAAAACATACGTGTGAACACGATGACACCCGTGCACAAGGGTCAATCAATTGCCAAACATCACTTTCTTTGTTTGGATTCTTTTGGCTTGCTTTTGGGCCTAACTATAACACGTGCTCCCCAGGTAAAATTCAAAAATGTGACGTCACTAATCATCATAATACACATTCTGCTTTAGCAACAGCATGCAAACTCAGTTGGAGAGAGAAAAACACCCACTAATGTACAACAAACATTAAAAATGCAATTTGTTATCTGAACACGTGCAACACTAACCATGCAATGCACAAACTTCGAAACTCTGACTACTACTATATATCAAGTGGCGAAATTCAATGTCATTTTTCTACATTGCACGCACAAATAGGGAAATCAGCTGGTCATGCGTCCTACTTTCGGATTTATTATATGCACGTGTAGTAGTTTACATTATAAAATAAAAGATAGAACAAAACAAACGAGTAGTTTGTTTTCATCAAAACAGTAACAGTTTGGTGCATTTCAATTGGCCAATTTAATAATCGCACACATTTGTGTCAAGGGAAAATGTCATCATAAATAAGCATTATGTATATAGGGGAGAGTTGCTAAAAAAAGGGACAGTTTCCAAATTGGGACGCTGGAATTATAAAAAAAATTAAATAAAAACTATTTATCAATGCTATATGTAGCTTGATTTACACAAATTTCAAACCCCCTTATTTATACAATATTTATCGGCAATTTTTTGTTTATTTATACAATTGCAATTCATTTTTAAAATAGGGCACAACTTTGATAGTTTAAAATAAAAATAGTCTGAATAAGTACACTGCGTTTTTTAGACCGAATAAAAATTTAACACTCGAAGCCATATATTGCAGTACAATAATAAATGATCTACAATAAAATTAATTATTTCTATAACTGCAATTAAATCATTTTCATCCCCCATAAAACAATTTAAACGTTACACACGGTAACTACCATCTATTTTTAAATGTGGAAACTGGCATTATGTAACAAATAACAAATGTGCGAAAAGTAAAGCATAATTATTATTCCTTCATATGTGCAACTAGTAAAATGGGCTTAAGGCGGAATCACACGCCGACCAGTGGGAGGGAGAGTATTTTGGGCTTGTGACCAAGGTATTCGTAAAATTGGCGCTCTTGAAGGCCAGAAAAAGCAACA
>JAQFZQ010001286.1:0-20726 GCA_034696005.1 Glomeris marginata | reverse complement strand
ATCTGTGGCAATAATGCTTCAAATGGCCTCAAATTTTCAGACAATGTTCCTAAATTAGTGGCAATCAAATGCTAGTTATTTCAGGTTATTTTGCAAAACCTTGTCAGTTCACCTTTAAAAATTATAAACAGCATATACAGTACAGTGTGCAAAATCTGCAAGTAATGTATATATACGGTTGTATTTTGGCAGAAGTGTGCATAATCACAGTGTATCTGCTCAGTGGATATTTATATGCAGAAAGTTGTAATATTTTGGTGTGCCTCTAGTATATAGAAAAAAAAGCAATATATTTTACATTATTTCAACAATAGCAGAAAAACATTGTAAAGTAATATAATATATATTGCATTGTTTCTGCTTAAATGCCATATAATGCAATGCCACGGATTTCAATGTTATAGAATTGCAATTTCTCTCTGTAAAGGGAAATAAAATATAGAGCATTTTCCATATAAATAAAATGGAAAATGTGTTAATAAATACATGTAATTTTGGTTTTAATATATATACATTACAAGTATAATATAATTTTGCATGTTTATTTGTTAAAATATGTACCATAAATGTACACACAATTAATGGACTGGTTGTTGGATACAAAGTTTATTTTTAACTTGAATTGCGAAGCCGAGGGTCAAGGGTCACTTCCTTGAAAGTGATGCAATGCTTTTGAACCTGTTTGTAACCACGGATTGTATCGAACCTCTTTGTGTCATTATTACAATATATGCTCAACGTGAAGACACCAACTATTTGCGGCTCCACTATTCGATTCTACATTATTATGCTAGGTGAATACACTTTTGTTACTTATATATTGAAATACTTTAAATGAACTTTTTAGTAACCAATATTTGAAAGCGTCATGCACTGAGTGATGTTTTTGATATACCTACTTTGTTCTTATAGTACAGTGTTTTGTATATACCATGCATATATTTACTGAATATATTCTGTTATATAGTATATCTGTAATCCAATAAATAATTTGGATGATGTTTTTCAGGACAAAATTATTGAAACTGAACGGTTGAAATGAAGTACCTACCCAGTCTACTATTCAAGGTAGGACACAAATTACAGTGTATATTCATTTAAATTAAGTTGGGATGGTTCATGTGAATGTGTAAGGCATATATATTAAAACAAAACTGCATAGGAATATTAATTTTTATTGGGAACGTTTTGAAATCAACGTCTAATGAGTTTGTTACACTAGGGAATACATATGTGTAAATTGTTTTTTAGTAATTGCAACAACGGCACAAAGATCTTTATCTATCTTGAAATGAAATTATTCGTTTATTTGAAATATAAAAAGCTTATATACAATATTGGTATATCAGGTACGTTGTTATTGAATGGCCCCTGGGAAAGTTCATTGTCCACCGAAAGTCTAGTGTTGCTACCGCCACCAATCGGCGGTTTCAAGCAACATATCATAGCCTTGTTTGTTCCAGCTTGCTCAATACTACACAGCTTATTAGTCATTATTCAGGGTGTCTACTGATAACTGGAATAACTTGAAATCCTGGAATTATATGGGATGGTTTTTTGTCCTTGAAATCCTGGAAATATACTGGAAAATTTTCTTAATCCTGGAAAATATTGATTTCTGTGTTCCTCTTCTAAATTTGCTTGGAACAAAATACCAATTAAGCACGAGACTTTTGAAATTGGATGGATCGTGTCACTTATTCATCGTTTTTATATGGGGATTAATAGAGTTTGTTATGTATACCTGTCAGTGTCTTTCACTTTATGTATTGCGTGTCCTGGAAAAAGTTATAAATAGATATCCTTGAAAATTTAGTCCTTGCCTTTTCGTACCACGTGATGGTATATATTGGTATATAGGCGATGTGAATATAGCTATGATATGAATTGAATATCTATAAGACCCTTGCAACTAACTATTTTTGGTTCCATTACAAAAGTTCCATCTTGCTGCATATTTGCTTTCATATTGCCACTTTCAACAATGGACCCCCATGGGCAAATACAGCTGGTGCCCTTATTTAGTTAAATCTTGGTTAAATCAAGAGTGGGTAAATTGATTACATTTACACCTTTTGGAGTAAGCCATTACGCAATTACAGAAATTTGAATTGTAGGATTTTCATCATGTTCACTATTCGTTGTACAACTCCGGCCAATAGTACATGTTTAACATGCAAATTTACAAAAAAATTTAATTAATAAAAGAAAGGGAGCTAAACCGGGCCCGCACACGTGGCACATTGTCACTGCAGTCAAGCTCCGCCCACGGGACTTAAAAGCAATTAAATGTTAACATGCTCCCTACTGGCTAACGACTTATTTTCAATAGACTCCACCAGCAAAGGAATATTAAGCCACGCCTACTCAATTGTTTCAGTGAAAAAGACTTGTTGTATGTGATTTAAACGCCTCCACCCTTTATTTGGACCTGGTCCATTTTTACATCATAATGAAGGCGGAGCTACAATTATCTTCTCTTACTGATAACTTCTACTATATAGTGCAATGATAGTCGTATTACAGTTACATGTGTATCACTTGTTTATATTGATTAATGATATTAATCAGTGGTTTACTACTGTATAGTATAGAAACAAAACTGATGCCAACTCTTGGCTTACATGGAGAAGTTGGGCACTTTGTTGTCATATAGTACATATGTCTTCCATTTTGGAATAGAATACTTCAACAAACATTACAAAAGTTTGTTGTGGATGTCCGTACTCTTTATTATCAACAGTATATTATAAATTCTATGTAAGCAGATTTCATTTAATAGGGTGTTTGATGAATAAGAAAGTACAAGATATGGTTGAATGGTTCATTGGCCATGGTCAGCGTCACATTCAACTGGCATAATGGGATTTTGAAGAATATCTTATAAAAAGATGGCCGCAAATTACATCCGCTTATGGATTTATCTCATAGCCACATTTCAACCAAAATTGGTTGTGCAACCGGAAGTGACATGTAGTCCCATTGCACAAATAATGTACTGTATTTTTGCTGGCTACTCAACACTTTTAGTGTAATATATAAGGAATAAATATTGATCATTGCGAAATACTATTAATACTATTTCTATTTTTGTCCAAATATTGCATGAAAATACATAAAGTAAAGTATCAATTCGATTATAGTAGACTATTGTGAACAAAAATTGTCGCAATTTTTACATTAAAATTCCTATGGTATGTAATTAACTGTATATTTATTTGCACCCTTTTGTTATAAACTGATATAATTATTGCTTTGAAAAATGACACAGTTGTCTATAAATGTGGACAATTATAATGTTGAATACACATTCTAAAAATATAGTGTTTATGCTGGTTAATTGGGGCGCATTTATTTCACAAGAATTTTTACTCAATAATGCATTTTCCTGAATTATGCGAATATTTACATGGCGAAAAATTTGCTCTTCCTTAACATTTGTGCGCATTTGATGGCAAAAGTGGAACATGTTGCCAAATCGATATTGAGTGCTTCACTGCATCGCTTTATTAAAGAAACACAATGCATGGAATAGATAAAATTGCTGCAAGGTAGCGCTATAGCTAGTGCACATATCTAATATTTATTTTACCATTATGAATTTGATGACGTCAGTATGTTAACTAAATAAATAATTTTTGACATTTATAGTTGGACTTCCTATCATTATTTGTCTTTGGCCATTAAAAATACTAAATTCACAACTGCTTTAGCATATGGAGATAGTACATCTTAGTGTCAATTTTTTAAGTTTTGAGCCACGAGGCAGAAAAATTCTAGTCCAGTGAAGAATTCATTAAATAAATCTGGACTGGAATGTGTCCTACTTGCTTACATAAAGCACTAATTATGTCTGCATACCATGCATACAGAAAATAAGTAGCATATATTTTTTTAAAGTGAAAGTGTAATTTATTTCGTCTCCACCAATTCACACACATTTTGTTTTGAAAGTCCTGCAGAAATTTGCATTCTTGGCATGATAAAAAGCGAATTTATATAACTGTTATGAGTCCATTGTTAAATAGAAAGATGATTTAGAACGAAGAGCGTTCACAAGAAAATATTGCCATTATTAACATAATTTTGGGACAAATTGTATGTATGTCAAAATTGTGTAGCCTGTATCATAATTGCTATCACTAATTGACCCTTTTCATTGTTCTGTCATTGACTGAAAAAACGTCCAAAAAATGGAGCCCTTAATGAGAAAACTTGTTTTCAGCCAATCACATTGCATAATGTGCCTCCCTACAGCCTCCATCTTTGTTTGTTTGTCACGCAGTGTTTGAGCTCATAATTAACCAACTTTGTCCGGACACCCAGCTGAAATTTGATACACGTATCATTCTGGATCTAGTATTCATTCCATCAAATTTCCTGAACTTTTGCATGCGAGATGCATGATTTATCGCGTGAAATCAAAAAGGGGAGTAGGTAAAAACTTGGTTTGCCAAATTCTACCCCAGAAACAGACAAGCAGGGCGCTCCTGCTAATGGTGCTTTGGGCGTGATTAGCTCACAACTCAAACATTATCTGCATCATCGCCTCGCATTTCCAGTATGTACTGTATAGTGTGTCTCAACTCAAGATTGCACATTCCAATGATTGCCAATAATTTATTTTGCATAATATTTAGGTCGAATTTTGAAAACATTAATATCAATTAACTTTATTAAGTATTTTCCATCAACTTTGTATAATGAAATGTTATTTGGTGTAAAGCTTTACTCCATAAAGCAAGAAAACAAGAGGGAATTACTGCAACCTTGAGTTGAGACGCACTATAGCATAACATTTGAGAAAAGTTTTCATATGAAATAAATAATATTATTACCCTGATAATTCATAATATTTTGTCTACAATTGTATTTTATAAAACTAATTTAATTAGAAATGCATATATTTTAATAATAAATTAATTTCATTTATTTAGATGAAATATTGCACTGCAAAAATAAGTTTAAACCCATCAATAATTTCTGCTAAAAACACAGCAACTTCCACTGTATTATACTAGGTAGATACATAGAAATGTGGAGAAAACATGTTAGTTCTTGGATTCATGTAATTACCAGGAATTATCGCAGCCTGGTTGAAAAGTTAAATTCATTATAGGCAATGTGCAAATATTGCATATCGATCAGAAAAGGGGATTTTTGATTAATTTCAGCTCTGTCATCAATTTCACTTGACACAGCAACAATTTATACACTAAGTATATATTCAAATCTTCATGCAACACGTTATTTTATTCAATTTGTAGCACCGGATGATGGAAATCATTTCTGCAATATGGGGATAAGACAGGAAAAGATTTTCTTTCAAAAAAAAAATCAAAAATCAAAAACATTTGGCACATTTCCCCGAAATGTTAATTCGCAGATTTCACATTTCGCAAATTGATAAATTATTATAGTGGGGAAATAAAAAATCAGTGCACTTAATTAGTATTAGGTACAGCGAAATTCAATCGCAACATTATTACTTAGGGAGAATTCGTAAATTATGTGGCAATGTTCTCAATGTCAAATACAGTATATACTAACAAATAAAGATTGTAAAAATTACATCAACGAATAAACTTGCCAATAAACGAGTTGATGTTGACGATGTGAATCACCGCAAACAAAAATTACGACTGTCATATTGAATGAAGAAAAGTTTCTTCGAAAATTTCGAAATCTTCAGTGACATCATATTGTTTCTTAAACTGTTCCATATATCGTAGAAACGCCCACAGCATCATTTATTAATGTTTCCAAACAGTTCCCAAGAAATTATTTTGTCCCAGATTAAGCGTGGTCGCCGGGTCACGCCCCTTTTTCGTTACAAACGCTGGAATAAAATATACGAACGGGAGGAAAATAGTACAAATAAATGTAACTACCACTTTAAACTTAATTGCAAATGATTTTTCACTTTTATAAATAATTTAAAGTCTCTTTTATACTTTTGAGGGTTGAAAGATGGTAAAAAGCAATTGTCTTGTGCATGAAAAGTACACTTTGCATTGTCTCAACCTTAAGCCTAAACATCATAATGACTTACGTGACATGTGCCACGCAATATACTACATTATCACTCTTATGTTCGAGTAATTATACAAATGGTTACTAGTATATATAATTTTTCACGATTGCTTCACGACAATTTGCTTTCTTTCTTTCTTTAAGCTTATGTCTTATTACTTTCCCAGTGACACGAAAGCTTATAAATTATATATTGCACACAAGGTCATATGTTTTCTCAAAGCTTTTAAAAATTCACATCACAAAATTCAAAAATTCAAAACCCAGTTCACTTTTTCTCGGAAAAAACATGCCATGAACTTGACATATTTAACCGGTAGAGGGCGACATAAAGTAGTCCTACTGTCAAGTCCAAGCTGTCAAAACACGATTTTTTTTAACAATTAGGGGCCGTTCAGAAACCAAGTTCTCAATACAAACTTTTTTAATTTCTCATTTCGCAGAATGCGCAGGATTTTGTTTATTTTGCATGCAAGTTATTAGTTTACAGGCTAAATACGAGTGCACTGCACTCTTTGCTCTTGCATATGGTTCAAAGAATCGTGCAGCATTAATATTTCCGAAAATACGATATCTATTATTATTCTGGCAATTTTGCGCCAGCAGACTCGCGACCCAGAAAATGTGCAAATCGATGCTTCTATTTCCGTAACTTTTCTCCCCCTATTTCCATTTCCGCCTTTTTCCCTCCACCCTCTATATATCTCAATATCAATTCACGGAAACCGTTTCAGCCTGCTGCAAGGTAACGCAGTCCCAATTATCGATTTTGCTGCGCCCGAAATAGAAACGCCACCAGAAATAGTTGCCAACGCCACCGCCGCCGCCTCCGTAACGCCAAACAACCAGCCACCAAACCTCCATTCCTTCATCATCGTATCGTACATCGTCACGCAATCCCGGCGTCACCGAATCCATCCACACGTTCGACTCCTATCACCGGCGTCACCGCGTCCCTACATTCCCACTCCGACGCGAGCGCCGCCTATCTTCGGGGAGTACCAAACCCGATCACGATAATCGTGCCGAGTGCCGTGCGCGCCGTACAAGGGAAGCGGTGCGAGTCGTGCGAGTACGAGGAAGAGCATTGAGTTAGAGGCTAGAACGTGCACCCCGTACGGCGAGGCTAGAGATCCCGGGAAGCGTATAAGGCGCTATCGACCTCGCTACGATTTCCAGGAACGAGTCGTTGCGTTGCGGCGGCGTCGGCGTGCTAAACGCCGACGCCGGTTCGCTTCTACCGCACACGGCACTCGGCTGCAACCGATGCAAGAGCCAGGCGACCATCGCTGTCGTTTCTGCTCAATTACAACTTGTGATCGTCGTCGCCCAGTTATCCATCTCAAACTCGCCGCGAGTGTTGATGGCATTTGGCGGTTGCCTCGGCGGGTCGGCGTTCGACAAATCGTTCCACCACCAAAAAACTATTATGACGACTCCATCAACTTCTTGTCCGCCACCTTACCCATGTCGGCCATCCGAGTTTAAAACGCTGCACTCGTCCTCCTCGACGACAACAACTACGGCAACACCGACAACATCTTGCCCTCAACCTTCTCTAATACAACAAGACCATCTCAACAATAACCTCAACAAGCAGGTACTAGATCCATCTTCCATGAACTCTCCGGATTTCGAACGCCTTTCTGGCACGGTGGCCATGTTGGAGGCTAGCGGATGGTACTACGGGCAACTTTCGTGGCAATGTGCCGCAAAGAAACTTCGCCAGGCCCCCGTTGGAACTTTTTTGGTG
The DNA here is from genome assembly GCA_034696005.1 of Glomeris marginata. Classification (NCBI taxonomy): domain Eukaryota; kingdom Metazoa; phylum Arthropoda; class Diplopoda; order Glomerida; family Glomeridae; genus Glomeris; species Glomeris marginata. Next base: position 12,940 of record JAQFZQ010001286.1, on the reverse strand, counting down.
AGGGACAGTGCCGACTCCAGGTACCTGTTCTCGTTGAGTGTGCAGACGGAACGAGGTCCCACCAGTGTCAGGATCCACTACGACAACGGTCAGTTCCAGCTGGATGCCGAAAGGAGGTTGGCGGAGACGATGCCCTTGTTCGACTGTGTGGTGGCCCTTGTGGAACACTACGTCAGGCTAAGTGGCACCCCTAAGGCGGCAGCCCACGTCTGGTTGGACCCCGGTGGAAGGAGAGACCTTGCCATCAACCTGAGCGGACCACTGTACCACGGAGTGCCTACCCTGCAGCACCTCTGCAGGAGGACCATCAACTCTTCGGTCGTACCGTCCAAGGGACTTCAAGGGTTGGACGTTCTCCCAAAGCCCCTTGTCGACTTCGTAAGGCAATATCCGTACGGCCGATGAACTAAACACTAAAAAAACTTACTCAAAGTTACGAGGTGAGAGAAACGACCGAGTGAGGGCGCTGCGCTCAACGAGGTCCTCGGAAGAAGAAGGACGCGTAAGAAAACCGCCGATCGAACTTTTTGGGAACTACTTTCCCATCAGAATAACACACAAAACGAAAACCAACTTCAGGGAAGTTATTCGTTCGATTAACTAGAGAAAATGGCGGTGTTCTGTTGGCGAACGTTCCGTTTGTGGGTGGTGTTCAACGACTTGTGAGACAGGTTGTTTGACACTCGCGCCGTTCGCTCCCCAGTGCTCTTACGGACATCGGACTAATTTCAATCTCTTCGAAATGGTCCCAACTATCTTCCCAACACATCGAATTTACACCACGGAAAGCAAAAAACCTCGCCACAAACGACACACTCTCCACTCCTGTGTTCATTCATTGCCATCATCGTTCGTTCATTCATTTTCATTCATTGCGAGTTTTAATTTTCTCATATATGTATATAGTAATACTATTTTATACGCGCCACGTCTGGCAACACACTCACACGCACCTCAAAAAGTAGTCTTATCGGGGGGCTTATCATCATCATCATCATCATCGGTATTTTTACTTTTTTTTTCTATTCCCAACCTCCGATTCTGATTTCTCCCAACCCTGGGCTAGGCTATTCCCGGTATACGTAATTGTGAAGCGATTCCCGCAACAGACGTGACGTCACGAGCCAACGACGTCACGTCACGAGCTCGGTTCACGTCCGCAAAAGCACGCAAAAGGCAAGGCAAGCGGAGTAATGAAACGGTACTAATGGCACGGCTGTGACGTCACTGGCAGGCGATGTTGCGCATTCGGTGGCATTTTGTCTCGCACTTTTCCACGCAAGTAGTTATAAAAAATGGATTTTTATATAGGTGTAGACAATAAAAAGGAGTAAAACATAAAAGTGCGGATTCCGGTGAACCCGGATCGCGAGGATAGTGACGTCACGGCTAGTGTTGTAAAGTACCAGTTCGTTGCTTCGCTCGCTGCTAAAAATGAGTTGTATTTCCCGGAATTTCTGGGCGTTTTATTTTTTTTAAGTTGGTCGCAACTGTGTTTGTTGGCAAATGCAACACACTCCCCATTTGTCCGATTTCGAGAATTCTTCATTTCGAAAAATAATAATGACGCCATTTCAAGGAAAGTAAATAAATGCAAACATTCCTTCCTATTCCTTTCCAACAATTTTTTAAATAAAACAAAATTCCAATTAAGTGCGCTGTTGCAACCGATTAAGATTTGTGGAAAAGGGGTTAAAAATAATTTCTGGAAAACTTGTTTCCTGATATGCAATTATTTCATTTTTTGCAACAACAAAAAATGCATTTGCGACCATTTTTAATAATATAACTATGCAAAAAAATTTTATAAAAATGTTAAGGTACAATGTTATTACTAGTATTTCATAACCCCTGTTTCACGAAATAATTTTGTTTACTGTGCTTTATGATTATAACATTTAAACCTTGATTATAAAAATATATTTCAAATTACAATACCGGTAATTATAATTTTTAAAACGTGGAATATATTATAAAAAATTTATTGCACATAAACGGTTTTATTTTTAGTTTATCACATGATAATAAATTAAAATACTAGGAATGCAACCGGTTTTGTCAAATTTGTAAGCCTAGTATTAACAAAAAAATCCAATTATTTAACTTAGAAATTCCTTTCACGGTTCGTAATATTTGTCAGAGTTGAATAAGCAACTATAAATATATATATAAAAATTCGCACAGCTTGCAAAAAATAAACAAATGAATAAGCGGAAAGAAAACGAGGTCTGCTAGTTGTCGGGTCAAGGATTTCCCTATTGTATACACGATCCCTATATAGAATCCCTCAAAAGTGTATACATACTTCTGGATAGGCTAAATTTCAAAAAGTTGAAAAACAAAAATGGGAAAGAAAAACGTTAACCTTGAAGCTCGTTCTTTTACACTCTCTATACCTTTTTCCCGTCACATGTAAACTTAAAAAAAAAAACAAAACAAAAAAAATCCTCCGAATTCAGTTGGGGAAATAAATTGGCTCACTTTGGGCGGGCAGTACTGGGAAACAGCAGCGCCCCCTTTTATTATGATTTTGCGAATTTTGCCCCCTCGTTTCACTTGGAACAACTTCAGTTCCCAGAAGTGTTCCCTTTTCATTTGCACTTTGGAGAGAAGAGTGTGTGTGTGTGTGTGTCAGATCTGTCTTCTGGTGTTGTACAATTTCGAGGAAAGCAGAAGAGATAAAAATGACAAAACGTTATTATTCCGGTGAAGAAAAACAAAAGAGAACAATGAGACGAAAAAGAGAAGCAACTCCGGTGCGAACGGAGCGCCACCACGCGGCGTAGCACAACATCACACAACAGAACCTTCGAGTAAAAAAAACAAACGAAATATGACGAATTTGTCACCGTGTGACGAATATCTGGATGAAATTATATCATCGTCATCATCTGTGATGCCGTATACCTTGTTATTGTACGTGTCCCACTAAAACGGAACAAACCGCATTTTTATCATTGTCAATTGTACGCATTTCCAGCAAAAAACACTGAAACGTAAATTAATGTTATTTATAAAATAAAAACTTTCATACAAAAAACAATCAACTGTGTCTTTCCATTTTTTTATCGTTGGTTCCACAAAATATAAATTGTGATTTGTGTCTATCACATAAACTGACAACTTGGGGATTTTTAGCACTGAAGTGAAATCAATTTATTTACAAGTTAATACAATATACAAACTATAACACTACCTAAAATTACAACATACGCTATACCGATCACGCTTTTAACTGTTTACAATTGTGGATATTTAAGAAGCCAATATAGTCGCTTTAAAAGAAGGGAGAGAATATTTCCTACCCATTTATTACATTATATTTATTATTTACAATTTTGAGATATCTTTGTCTATTTTTAGCTCCATTTTTTAGTGCACATGTGATAAGTTTCGCAGATCTCTCGCCAGGGTGCGCTTTCTTGGAAATCAAATCAGCATTATGTCACACACCTGTGTACTTGACACACTGCAATTATCTACTGTTGGACAGATGCAGGTGTGTGACATCATGATTGGAGCATAAAGCTAGTTTTTTGTCCATTATATGTACCAAGAATGAAGCGAACAAAAGTTGACAGGTTGCTTTATATACTATTTTATAGTTATTTTATTACTCGTTGCGCCACCTGGCGTTCGCAAATGGCAACTCGCGCATGGCAACCGTTCTATTCAAAACTTTGAACCAATGGTAATCTCCATTCAAATAGTAACTCACATTTTTGCTTTGTGGCCACCATTCCTTTTAATTTTCAAATACATACCTTTACTACATGGAGGGAGTAATAAAATCACATTGACTGAGTGGATTAACAATTTAATTTATTCTTATGTAAATAAGTTTCATAACTTCGGTATACGCAACTGTACATGTGTTTCAACATTATCCAACTTCTGGGCAACATTGGAATTCAAAGACTTTGCATTTCTAATCACAAGTGACATGTGACAATTGTTTTTTAAAGTAAAATTTAAAAAATTACAACAATTCAGTCTCCTTAATTTCCACTATTTATTTTTATGCTTCCATTATTAATTAACTATCCCAAAATTTTCCATGTTAATAATGAAATTGTTGTAATCTCCAAGTTTTATTATTAGATCAAATAGCGAATTTGGTTTAATTAAATTCCATAACATTGCATTTTTCATTCATAAAAATAGAATCGTGATATTTTCCTGGTTAAAGTTAATTAATTACACAAATTTCTGTTTAATTTTCATTCTTGAATTTTATGCATACTCCATTATGATATCAAGTTCCCCAAATCTCTATTAACTGTTTTTGGAGTGAAATAATCTTAAAATACTATCACTTTTCATTCATAAAAAAAGTCCTGCCTCTTCCCAAAATACAATTTCAATGAACTAAAATCCCAGTTTTCATGCTCTTCAAAATAGCATTGACACAATTGCATAATTACATTAATCTCAATAATAAAAAACTAAACAGTAAATTCGCGCTAAGATGCATACAAAAATATTATGCACGCGTTGGATAAAAATCGCTTTTGCAGAATAGTTTTCGCAGAAACTCCATTCACAAGAAGGACAAAGCACGTGCACATGCAAGTTCATCGACATGCAGTCAATAAAAGCCAGTGGTTTTTCTGCAATTATCGACCCATAATAAACACACAGTGCCAACCTGTCTATCTATAACGCAACCAGTTTCCAAGTAAAAACCGTACCGTAATAGCAACGTTGCCAAAAAACCAAAAAACAACGATTAGCTTCGCTCACATAACAATTCGACAGAAAAAGACACAGCGAATATGTTTTTCAAATTGGGGGTTTAACGATCACTGGAAATACTATTTCGCAGGAATGCACTGCGTCTTTCTTTTCCCAGAAAAACCACGCCCCCTTTCCCTCCCCCACTTTGTATGTACGCACATATATACAAATAGGCCTATCTGACCTTATCGTCTCGATTGTGACGTCACACAACGCATGACCGCCATCTTGCTCTGCTCTTCCCCAGAAACACCAAAATTTATCGCTGCCGAGCATCTATCACCGAAACTTGCATCGATCCAAAACATTATTATTAACTTTTAACGCTTATTTGCGTCCGTCTCGGAAACAATTTTCTTAGAAATTGCCACTTTTACAAACTTTTACCCCTTCTCATCATCCTCCAAATTCAAAATATGGCGCAGATTGCCACAAATAAGACTAAGTACGTACTACTATAAATAGTATAAGTTGAAGTTTAAAGGTGAACTGACAAGGTTTTGTAACATACCCTGGAAAGAGTGTAATTCTATAGAATTGATGCCAATAAAACGATTGGCGCAAACAAAACTTTTTTTTTAAATTGTTACAAAAAGTTACGAGTAGTTAAAGAGGCAAAATTTGAATTTGGCAGTTTTAGCCAATGGTAGAGCTTATCGATGGCGCTCCAGTGCACGAATCTCACAATATGAAACTAAATAATTCATATAACTGTGGCAATAATGCTTCAAATGGCCTCAAATTTTCAGACAATGTTCCTAAATTAGTGGCAATCAAATGCTAGTTTTGTTCAGGGTATGTTGCAAAACTTTGTCAGTTCACCTTTAAAATTTAAAGACCGAGCAAATTGAAAATCGTGTGGAATGAAATCGTGCAGTGAAGCATATGTTTAGCTGGAAAGCTCACGAATTCCCACGTATATCCCATGCACCACAACTACTTTGACCCATTTTGTTTTTTCATCTCCAATTTCCGAGAATATACCGGCTTTTTCCGGGAACACTACTACACCCAAAATATTCCGTCCCAGGTTTGCCATCTATTTCCAACTAAAGCAATTTCCAATTATGTAGGACTACACTCGTTTCGGGGACGTTTGTTACATAATTTACTGCGAAATCAGTTGAACTTCCCTGTTTCTCTAGAGTCTAGACGCATCTATCTTTCAAGTAGGTATGCTAATTTATTCGTGAATTTATACGTGTAAATAAACAAGCGCATAAATAAATGAAAAATGCTAAAGAGACAAAATTTATCACCGGCGACTTGCGCCCCTTTTACTTAAATTTATGCAGATCGGTATTACACCATGGGCGTAAGTCAGTGATGAGAAATTATACATTGGTTCTATACTACATCCACAGGTGAGTGAACGTTATCATGTCGTTTGCGCTCGTTTCAACAGAGGGCGCTAGCATCTAGAACCCTATTTCTAGCTTCTGGGCAACCAGGTAGAGTACATGGCTTTTTTTTTTTAAATAATTAATACGAAATTACAAGGTGGTGCCTTGCAGTGTTTAAAACCATGTTGGTACTTTAAATTTTAAAATAACGTTTACGTAGTGATTGGGAGGAGCTTTGTGACGTCACGGTCGGTCGATCCGAGGCTGAAGCGCTTCAAAGGTTTTAAAAGTCAAAGTCCGTGGCGCTGTTTCACTGTAATTACGCTTTTCCCAGAAGAGGATCTGGTCCGCGATTCGCCGAAAACGGACCACAATGTTACAATCGCGCACACACACCTCCCAACGGAAGATTGGCTCATTAATAATTTCCGTTTTATCCACCAGGGACCCGTCAAACCCTCGATCACATGACTGATATATCTGGGCACCGTTAACTTGTTGCATTTGCCCCTCCTACTTCCCTCTCCCCCACCCCGACTTTTTAAATCCTTTTAAATCACAGCTTCCAACATCCCAAATCTCTAAAAGGTTTCTGACAGATCAACTGGTCACAAATCATCTCGTCACATTGCACTTCGTCACACATATTCACCATGTTATGTGCATGAAGTATAGCTTACTACTCGATTATCTGACCCCAAATACAGACATCTGACCCGAATAAACGGTCATCAACAACTGCATTAAAGGTGAACTAACAAGGTTTTGTAACATACCCTGTAAAGTGTGTAATTCTATAGAATTGATGCCAATAAAACGATTGGAGCAAACAAAACTTTTGTTAAAAATTGTTACAAAAAGTTACGAGTAGTTAAAGAGGGCGTCATGGAAGGACGGTGTCACCGCGCTGGTGTCACAGTGTCCTGTTTTGGCGAAATTTGAATTTTCAGCCAATGTGGCCAAGCGCTTCTACAATTATCAGCCAATGGCACAGCTTATCAATGGCGCTCCAGTGAACGTATATCACAAATATACTACCCCATACACTCCACATATTTGAAACTAAATAATTCTGTGGTAATAATGCTTCAAATAGCCTCAAAGTTCAAGACATTTTTTCAAAATTTGTGGCAATCAACTTCTAGCTTTTTCATTGTATGTTGCAACACCTTGTCAGTTCACCTTTAATACACAATGGATTCCGGTTAATTGGGACATGGGACACATAGGAAGTGGATCTTTTATTCATTCATGGGAGAATGGCGATAACGACCTGGAAGATCATACCGAGAAAACCTTATATAACGGTTTTCATCACTTTACTGGGTAACGTTTGGCGCATAGGTGGCGCTGCGGTAAAAACGCCCAGCCCAAAGTTTTCATTACTTTTCGTCAATATGATGAGCGACCTCTTTCCCAGGAATAGCAACTAAGAAAATGCGAAGTGGGCCGAACCGGGCTGCCAAATGTCGCCATCTTTATAGCGCGACTGGGGCAACTAAAATTTTGTTGCTAATCCCACGTAAAGGGGGCGCTTCACCTTAAAAACGTCTCTCTCAAACTCCCGCCGACCTCTTTTAAAAACCCTCTCTCTTAACTTCCAGCCAATCGTAGTCCACCTTAGCCCCGTTATTAAACCGCGTTTCTGAGAATTGCAAAATGTTACCGGGTTAAAACGTTATTATTATTAATGTGAGGCTTCACCGCAAAACGCTGCCAAAGTAAAAACCCAATCCCCCATTTACGAACACTCGAGTTACGCAAATTCCAGGATACATCAACTGTTTATTCCGGTTATCCGGACCGCATTTTAATCTGTTTATAGCTTAGTCAATATTATCGTTTTGGATCTGTGTGCAATTTGTTCCACAATTTCAATGCGCAGCAGTTTCTATTTTCGCCACCAGGGGGAAAAACCCGTTTAACTTTTATTTAATTAAACGTTTGATATAAATCTCAAGTTGGTCGACTGCACATTATTTCATAAAAGTCCAGTCACAATCAGATATAATTTTAACAAATTAATCACTACAACATACATTTAATTATATTCGATAAATCTGATTCTACGAATTCTCATTTCTGATAAAACAATTAAAAACAATAATTTTACCTGCCATTTTTCCACATTATGCATTTCCAGCAGCTTTATATTTTTTTATTATTAACATAAATGTATATAATTTGCTCAAGTTCAAAGTGCTCAATGAAAGTATTCTATGTCCAAGCTTACACATCTTATACCCTTATTAACATATTTAATCCCAATGATATTTTTAAATCCTGTTCCAATAATCTCTGCGATTAGCCAATTAAGACTTAAAATCCAAGATCAATTTTATCAAGATTTTATGAATTGGCTCACGTGTACAAACACGTAAATGAAATACGGATATAGTTTTATATGCACTGCATCCTATTTACGTTTGGAATGCTCCCCAACGACTGTGACGTCACGCAATAATAGCTAAAAGCAACAGGGGATTAAAGAAAAAACAACAAAAACCGTCCAGTGGCAAACACGCGACTTATTGAATTTCCAAGAATCGCCATATGGACATTGTAGAGCCGTACGTGACGGTGACGTCAATGCTGTCAGCGCCCCCTGCCGGACGTTTCGAGTACGACGCGCCGTCGCATAATCTCCCAACTTATTTTTACGGCTTCAGTTCTCTGAAACCAATTTCGACCTTATGGGCTATACAGACTCTAGCTGGGACTTCAAACTTAGCTCCCAGAAATGATGAACTTGGATGAACTAACACTGGCGGCCATCTTGCATTTTCAGACACCGCGTACAAGATGGCCGCCGCATTGTTTAACTATACAACTGCATTCAATTTTGTTGCTTCTCAGAAATTGCTTTTAATAATTGCCCAATATGCAATCCTGGAAATGTGAATTATGCAATTACACTCGCATCAAATGTTAAACGTGTGATTTTAGTTTCTTTTGCACGTGTCTCGATTAAATGTTAATGCCACTTGGATCTAAAAAGGGAATCACATGAGATTAAGTTAATCGCATTTTACAGGATTATATTACGTAATTAACCTTCGCACTTTACTTGTTCTTACAACTGTCACATGAATTTTTAAAAGCAGAGGTCAAGCAAAAGCGCAGTGTCCAAGGACATCGTATGAAATATTGCACAAAATCACATTTTTCGGAAATATTATAGGCCTAACACAAATATTTCCGGTCCAAATTCCAATTCATTTACTGGGAAATATCTGGCCCAATTAATATATCAATGCCATTTTTATACGTGTATCCTTGATTTTTTTGAACCTTGTCAACACCATTTCATCATTTATTCTGGATAAATTTCAAAAGTTTCTGGCCAATGTGCAACCTTCATATTTCTAAACAAAATATCATATTTCACTATAGTGTAGTATGTAATATATTTAAAGATTTTGCAATTTGAGTGTTGCACCAAAGTTGCACTAGTACATCTTGGATTACATTACCGTCAATTTTATCAAGATTTTATATAAAAAAAAATAATAACATATATACTATACAGCTAAAATGTCAAATGAAACAAATTTTCCAGGACAACAACCCAAATTCCAGGACATTTGCAGGATATCAAGGACACATTTCGAAATCCAGGACATTTCCAGGATTTCAAGGATTTCCAGTCTGGTAGACACCCTGCTATGCGTAATATTTTCAGAATTCTACAAGTTGCAATAAAAATTGCGTTTTTAGTAACAAAATACAAAAAAACAAGCGCAGAAACTAAATTAATAGGCAAACAACAGAAATATCTGTTGATGTTTCCACGCACGCACAGCTTTTACAACGAGTTTTGCGCAAATAAATGCGTAGTAAAAATATCGGCGCGTCGTTTATGCGCATGCGCGCAACAATGTCCAATATTAAAGACGCCATTTTCCAGAAATGCACGCAATCCTTTCCAAGAATTTGCGCTTCCAAACACGCCAGTGCAAGCATCACGCCACATCTGGTCACGTAATCTATACGTATATTACGTAAACGATTGCTTCATCGAAACGCAAACGCTGAATTTGAAATTCATTATTTCCACACGCACGGTTCGATTCGATACGTACCCCGAATCAAACGATACACACCGCTTCCATTTCCCCATTAATACCGGTACTACGGAACAACCGATACCGGTGCGTACCGAGTCATGCCGGGCCGTTTTCTCTTGAAAATATGTTAAGCCTAACTTCGAATTTCGCCGGTTCAATCGGGTTTTCGAACGAAATAAATACGAAATATGTACTTACGTTTAATGTTGGGGTACTGGGTGATGATATATTGATGATATGAAGCAGTTTCTTCGATGATTTGTTGGCGATGCGATGATTTTGGTGATAATTAATTGGAATCGCGCAGCTTTGGCGGTTGACCGTTGAAAATTTACTAGGATTCTCGGAAAATGGGGAAAAGTGTTGCCGCGCTTAGGGCCAATCGGTATTACTTGTACTACTTAATTTGTACTATAATTTTAATTTACCTTGTAAATCCGCTCAGTTATAATTTGATTAATTCCAGAAATACTTTAAGATGTTCAAGTATATTATTATTAATTGATATATATATAATTGAAAGAAAAATAATAGACCATTATATCCTTTTTCCCTGACTTGTCATGATTTTCTTTTGTCTAATTACAACAAAAATATATGCAAAATAGGTACACACATTTACATTGAGTTGCAGAAACAATTAATTCATACTTTACAGCTTATTTTCAAATGTTTTTCAGTGATAAATGTATATAATAATTGTTAATAAACGAAAATTTTAAATTTACAAGTTCAAAATGGCCGCCACTAAACTCAGATGAAAATTGCATGAAAACAGTAGAATTGGTTCAAATCGGTCGTTTATTTCGCATCAACCCTATATATTATAATAATACATGGACAAGTAACATATTTGAGCCGAATATCACGTGACCACAGTCCACCCTTTCAACTTGGTGACTTAATTTCATTTTTGCAGTGCATAATTAAAACACTTCTAAGCAGATATCAGACAGAATAAATACACAAAAATGACACATGGATAAATAAGACAGCAATAAATAATGAAACACATATTTAGAAGGAGCTTTCTGGCCCACGTGATTTCTTCCAACACATATGACTGCCTTAATGGCGATTAGTCCATATAGTACTTATTCAACGGTCGTTTCGTTTCGTTTTTATTAAAGGAAAAAGTCAAGCACCTGCTTCCTTTATTATAATAGGGTGATGTATTTATTACGTATTGCAATCGTTGACGATTTCCTGCAATTTCACATGTTCCTTTTGAAAATTATGAACCGAAAAAAATGTGGGGTTTATTATAGTTGCTTGAAGGACCATGGTGGCTGAGCTTGCCAACTAGTAAAACATCAAGGCAGCAGGCTAAATGGGATTTAAAAACAAAGAAACAAAACGTTAGAACATAATAAATGGATATAAATGTAAAAAATAAATAAAACAACAACATTGTTTTCAAGAAAAACAAGAAAAGGAAGAAAAATATATTTCCCAGCATATATTTTTATATATTCCAAAGAACCGTTTCATTTTTCCTTTTAAATTTAAACCCAGGCGAATTTCCTGGATAAAAAGGAAACAAATTTTGAAGAATTGGAAATAAACACAGTAATTTGTTTTACTATAATATATGAAAGTAAAAACAAAGTACTGAAAATGCTGGAAAATATTCTGAAAAGTTGGGAAACAGGACAATGTTTCACTGCATTTCCCTAAATTAGTCAATTACATTTATATAATATGTTATACATTATTTCAAATGGAAAAATCCCATTAAAATGCAAGGTGTAATAAATAATAAATATATAGCTTAAAATGCAAAAACCAAAAAAAACTGCATGTTCGTCTAGTAAAATTGCACTTTTCATTCATAAAAAAGCACACAAGTGTAATTTCACGAATCAAACCGCAGTTGTGAGAATTTGGGATTTCAGTTGCCACATGGGACTCAGCATATATTGCGACAAAGAAAATACAAAGACACATAAGAAAACTTGCTAATTTTGCAGCCAAGCACATAGCAATAATGTGAGACGACAATCAGTTTTGGGAAAAGAGCCATAAAGTCAACATTTTCCCCCTGATTGGCTACTAGCAGTTTACCAGGAAATTCCCGTTAAATTGGATCAATAAAATCACACGACTTTGGTTTGGATTTTATCGGCAACTTAATTTACTTTCTCCCATATAATTTATATCTCTCCACTCCATATATAATGCACAGAGCTAGAGGAAGCTATAGAAGAAAGAAAAAATAACGACACAAAAGTTTTAACTTACAACTCTATAACTCTATGGCTTATTCCTCGTCATCACCGAAAACTTTTTTGGCAGCACGGGGTTTATGCAAGGGCTGTAACAACAAAAATAAAAGAGAAAAAAGATGGAAAATTTTAGTGCATAACAAACCAGGTAATGTGCAATTATGTAAAAGCTTCTTTTTTGAATAGTAATAATGAAGAATAAAAAGACAAAGCGAACAGGAAAAGCATCATCACAATGCTCTGCAAAATAATTACATCCTTTCTATGCAAAAGATTGCAGGATGTATAATTATTATCATTTAGAGTATATTCAATGCACTGGGAAAATGTTGGACATCACGTGACACAAAAAGCTGAAAAGCTTGCAGCTGATAAAACACGTTACCACCGCATTAAAAAAACGAAATTATTCGCAAGACAGAGATTAAATCAATTCACAGTCATATTAAATGCAAGATATTATTACAAAATAAAGAAAATGCATAACTTATTTATACAGGGTGGGGGAGATCTGATGACCACATTTGAAAATTACGGCATACCTTTAATTTTTGAGATATTGGGATGA
>JAQFZQ010001285.1:0-20730 GCA_034696005.1 Glomeris marginata | reverse complement strand
GCGAACGACCTTCATACTTTTGCCTCTTTTCGAACCGAGCTGCACCACCTAACCAGACACTACTCTTCCACCCTGATCGGCGCAGTCAACTTTGTTTTTATTTTGCCATACGTCCGTGAGCTGAAGCGTTGCGTGCAATCTTCCACGAACGGAAGCGGATTTTTGCGCGCGATGTTTGACTTAGTTATTAGCGAATTTACGAAATTATGTTCCGAGAATGATGAAATCCTGTGCTTCCAAAACGCTAAAAAAGATAATGTAGGTCGCCGCCAAAGCGGAAAAGGCAGCCGGGTAACGTCAAGTGTAAAAAGGGTTATGCTCAAATTACACACTTTGCTGTCACGAATAGAAATCGCCTGCAAACTTCCACGAAAATGCAAGGTCGTGTACGCCACCTGTTCCTCGATTGCCATTTGAAAGCGAATACCGGTCAATGCCACTTTGAGGGAATAAAACAAAATATAGTACGAAATTGAACGATGCTTGACTTTATATGCGTTAATTATAGTATTACATATATCCTGCTGTTGCACACGTTGAAGTGTATTACGTACACTAAATCATGTAACCTTCTCCCGCGCCATTTAAATTATTGCTATGTGCATGTAACTATAACTTTTTTAGAAATTACAAGCAGTGCATCCTGGATGACACTCGTGAGTAACTTTGAAAAGTCAGAATTTATAATACTATTATGTATATTCTAAAAAGACGATAAAAATCGGCTATTTCATATAGGCCTAAACATAAAATGTCAAGACGGGATATGCGGAATTTGCACTCGTATATAACTGAAAACATTTATTTATAATCATGATTATAATTTATATTGAAATAAGACTGTAAGTTTGAATGGACCTAAAAAAAAAATACGGCTTCTCTGCAACAGTTGTTTACGTCAAAATCCAATCTACTGGTTCAGTAGGTCAGATTATGAGACTTTTTGATCATGTGATTTGGTCGTAATCTAAAAATTCGGAAAATCATTATTTTGGCTAAAGTTTGTATGCAGTCCAGTAAACATACAGCATGTTACTACATAACTGTGTGCAATCAAAATTAGTCAATTCTAAAATGTGCGCGCAATTTATTGTGACGAAGTGCACCCATTAAAAAAAAAAGATCCGATCCGCATCTGTAAAATATTTCCTTGCCTGGGGATTTTTCTCCAACAGGTAATTACAAGGATCGGACATAGGAAAATACCACTCGCATTCCAAAGATGCCTGCAAATTGAAATGTGTGTGGTGGACTATTTCCCGATGACCTTGAAATGTGTGACCATTGCCTTTCAGATTTTTCATTCTTTCAAACAAACGCAATAAATGCCCTTTGGGTTTATGGACAAAAGCGTGATTTTAAGTGCCGCTCCCAAGGGTAAAACGGCCTGAGGGTCCGTCAATCGGTTTCGCAAGTCGAGGTTGTTCGGCTCGAGCCAAGATTCCCATTCTGACCACCGATGACCTTGCAGAGCAAGCCATTCCTGGAAGCGAAAAACCGCACAACAGAACCCTCCACTTTGCGACCATTATTATTACAACTTTTGAATACCGTTTTCGGAGGCAACCAATAAAAACCAACTAAAACGGGCAGCGTGTAAAATTTAAAGAAAAAACCGTTATTTACGAAGAAAGTAGGCCACCTAGCGGGCAACAAAGACCCTATTCATGGTCACCCCTTTAGGTAATAAAATGAGAGTGCTCTATGTAGAGAAACCGCGGATCGTCATTGGACACGTTGTCACCGATCCGCCAATCACGAACCGAGACAGAAATTCATAATCTTCTATTTGCGATCCGCACCGGAAATAAGGGATCCGCATTCCATAGGAAAACAATAATCCTCGTTTAGTTCGCTTAATAATAAAGAAACCACATTGCGAAATGCAAACCGGTCTTGCGTTAAATTTTGTGAGGGGTAAATTTTTCAAGGGTAAATGAAGACGTTTAGGATAACTTGTTGTGAATTGGATCTTATTAAAATTAAATGGCGCATAATTTCCGTTTAGATTTTCGCAATTCAAATATAGGTACCTTTCATGAAATTTAGTTCTTTTGAACTCCAATTAGAAAACAAAAACGCATTAATCAGGTTGTAAACAGAACCACAATTTAATTATAAAGCATTTGTGTTTTATTAATTACACAATACTGCATAATATAGCACTCGTATAATTCTGCAATCATGCACTTTGACACTGCATAAATATGAAATATTTCCAGTTTCACACGAAAAAAATCTCCATCATATGGCATTGATCATATGGTTGATGAAAACACCATTGATCACGCCTCTTTATGTGCAACACGATTTTTGCATTCGCCGCCGCAAATTAACCACGCCCATTAGACACCACCATCTAGTTTACAGAAACACTATTGGTTACAACCGCTTCGCTCTGTTACCCTCCCCCCTCGGAGAGATTATTTGGACTCGCCGACGGGGCGGAACGACCGCAGTGCGAAGGCAAGGACGAGAAAGAGAAGAGGTTGGAGCTCGTGAAGAAACGGATTGGAGGTTGGGCGGGCCGGTGGCGATGTAGGCCGGCGCTAGCGTAGAAGAACACGACGGACAGCAACACGATCAATGCCGGGCCTACTCGGTGGTCACTCGAAACGGCTTTAACAACTACTAGTATATACGAAATGGCCGCTGCTTTCTCCGAGTGCATGTTCACGAGTGCGGCAGCTTCACTGAGAGCGACGCTAAACGCCGGTTCGATGCAAAACGGCATGTCGTCGCCAACGACTAAAATCTGCAACAACGGAGGTTCTTCGGGTTACTGCGATGACGAGGACGACGAAGATTGCGCTTTGCCGCCTAATTTGCTTCCGAGCAACATCCTGGACGACGTGGTTTCCAGTCACGACGAAGATGACGATTCGCCACAAAATGGTAAATACTAATTAGGCCTAATCGGCGCGATTGACAAGCGGATCTGTAGCGAGACTATTTACTATGTTATAAATGTATGGGAATTTTCCGTACTGTTCTGTGTTAAAGATTTCCGAGCTGTCACGCTCGTTCTGTCAAGTAATAATTAATGAAATGCGCGCCACCTGTTTGTCAAATTTGAATTTCGTAAATGCCAAAAATTTCACCTAGGTGTCAAATCATCTTGAATTGTTTCGTATATTACTCTCAAACACGGTCTGTAATTAATTGCACCTTGGATTGCACACTGAATCAAAACCACAATGATGAATATAAGAGGGAATTGCGCAGTACTCAACTGTTGGATGGAGCGGTTAAAACTGGTTCTTTGAATCACAGGTGGAGCAAACGGGGTGACGTCATCAGGGGACATGGGCAGGTCTTTGCCGTGTTCCTCTTGCGACGAAGGCGGCAGAGCCTCGTCCAGATGCCGCGACTGTAACGAGGCCCTCTGCGACAACTGCGTCAGAGCCCATCAAAGGGTGCGGCTCACCAAGGACCATTTCATAGTTCGTTTCACCAGCGCCGAAGTAGCTGCCACCACCAACAGGTTGACGACGGCCCAAAGCGTGGCTTTGCACCAAAGATTGTCTCCTAGAAACCTTTGCTTCTGCGAAGTGCACCCGCAGGAAGTGATGCGACTCTATTGCGAGTTGTGCGCCAAAGCCATCTGCGGGGAATGCACGTTGAGGGAGCATCCGGGACACAGTTTCATCTACCTTCAGGCAAGTGTATGCAGGCTATATTGTGCGACAGGTGACGTTGTTGACTGAAACGGTTGATTCGATGACAGGACGCGGTTGCAAACGCTAAGGTTATCGCCCAAACTCTGTTGGCCGATGCCAAGGCTGGTGTACGGGTTATAGAAGAGTCTTTGGAAGCGACGCAGAAGATGGCCGAAAGGGTGGAGAGGAGAACGACGAGTGTGGCAGCTGAAGTGAGGGTCACCACACGAAGACACATGGCAGCCCTGGAGGAAAGGGAGAGGGATTTGTTACAGCGTGTTGAGAAAATAAGACAAGTGAAAGGAAGGTCATTGCAGGTGATCTGATTTGGTATTTTAGTGTTCTTGTAATTGGGGTTTGACCTTTTGGTCGAAATGAAGCCTGGAGAACCTCAAAGAATGTGAGGTTAAAATTGAAATAGAGTGAACATGTGCGGTTTTGTTGATTGTATTGCTAATAGTTTTGATATTGTTATTGACGGAAACCGTTATTTTGTCGTTTCATGCAGATGCAGACTGATGAACTACGGTTGGCATTGGCTGGACTTCGACGCACTGCGGAGCATATCCAGAAAGTGTTGGACATGGGATCTGATGTAGAAGTACTACGAGCCAAGGAGAAGGCAGCTGCTCAATTGAGGGAATTTCGACTCCAACGGCACAAACTGAACACTTGTGAAGATGACCAGGTTGTATTCACCCCACCGGACGCCACACTGCTCACTGCCATCGCCACTCTGGGCTTCGTGTGTAGCGGGGCTTTTGGTCCGCACAGCGTGGCCATCGGTGAAGGTTTAAAACGTGTCCTGAGAGGAAGGCCAGCTACATTTGTGGTTCAAGCGAAAGACCATCTTGGAGAACAGAGAATGATCGGTGGTGACCCAGTGAACGTGGTGGTCAGCGCCCCGGATAGGTCCGTTTACCGTGGCGATGTCGTAGACAGACACAACGGCACGTACCTGGCAAGCTTTCGTCCACAAATGGAAGGCCAACACTCTGTAACTGTCACTGTCAGGGGACTTGCAGTGCAAGGATCTCCGTTCACGGTTACGGTTCGCTCTGGTCGCATGTACGAGTCCATCGGCCCTGCGCTTCGAGCTTTTGGCTGCGAAGGAGAAGGTGATGGTCAGTTGTGCCGGCCGTGGGGTGTGTGCTGCGACCGCGAAGGCAGAATCGTTGTAGCTGACCGCAGTAACAATCGGATACAGGTAAATGAATTGCCTTTTATAATGAAATGTAGTATACTGTTGCCATTAATTAAATGTAAATTGTGAGAAATGTTGAATATTACTTAGATTTTCTCCCCAACTGGCAACTTCCTATACAAGTTTGGAACTTCAGGAGCTCGCCCTGGTCAATTTGACCGTCCAGCAGGAGTGGTCACCGACTCCCAGGGTCGCATCATAGTCGCTGATAAGGACAACCATCGCATTCAAATCTTCACTGCAGAAGGAGTCTTCCTGCTGAAGTTTGGTGAGAAGGGCAGCAAGAGTGGGCAGTTCAACTACCCGTGGGATGTAGCAGTGAACAACGATGGCCACATCCTCGTTTCGGACACCCGCAATCATCGTGTGCAGCTATTCGGTCCCGATGGCACGTTCCTCAACAAGTACGGCTTCGAAGGAGCTCTTTGGAAGCAGTTCGACAGTCCTCGGGGAGTTGCGTTCACCGCTGATGGGAACATGGTGGTGACCGATTTCAACAACCACCGGATTGTGCTCATCAGTCGGGACTTCACGGACGCTCGCTTCTTGGGCAGCGAAGGTTCCGGCACGGGACACTTCCTCAGACCTCAGGGCGTCGCAGTTGACCACGAGGGCCACTTGATAGTGGCGGACTCGAGGAACCACCGAATCCAGGTTTTCCTACCGAACGGTACGTTTCTTTGCAAGTTTGGTACAACCGGAACGGGCCCTGGTCAGATGGATAGGCCTTCTGGTGTCTGTGTCACCTCCGATGGTCACATTGTGGTCGTGGATTTTGGTAACAACAGAGTTCAGGTGTTCTGAGATTTTCTGGAATTCTTTCCAAGCGCTTTTATATTGTTTTTTTCATATGATGAGAGAGAGTTTTTCAATCGAGTTTTTGATTTTGGTGGTGAGCAGTCTTGTGAAGAGATATGCGAAAGATGAATGAAGCAGGCAATATTTTTTAGGAAATGACCTCAGGGATGAAACGCAAAAGTTTGCTATATATACTTGAAGATTATAATGCATCGGCGTTTTTAAATGCAGCAGATTTGAGATAGAAGATGAAGTTTTTATTATCGATTTCTAATTTATGGGAACGGTGTATCATGTGGTTCCTCTTCCTAAGAAACAAAAACAGATTATCGTAACTTGTCATACTAGCCCGTCCAAGATGGGCCAAACGTTCCTTCACGTCGCCTATAACACTACCTCGATGGCACTTCCGGTTCGTTTTTTGGTAGCTGGCTGGTGACCAAAGCAACTATTTTTCACATTTGACACTTTGTGTCTACCCTCCTACCTATGTCATAATGATTATTGCTATAGAATAATGGGATATAAAGATTCTAATTGTGGGTATTGTGGTTGGATCACTGGATTGATGGCCTATATTATAAATTTTAAAGCGTCACATTTGCTCAATCTTGTTCCCATGATTGCTTAATGATAGTGGTGGTGGTGGTGGTAGCCCCTTGACCTTAGGTTGGTTCCTCTCCTTGGTGGACAACTGTCGTATGGCAGTTCTATTTTTTATTGCTGGGTTCCTAGCTATTCTTGAACGGGTGAGGGTGACCCTATGTCTTTGCCCTACCCTAAAAAAAATCTAAACCTTAATTTACAACCCCGCCCTGGAGTGAAATATAATAAAAAGGGGCGTGTCTCCTGTGATTTTTCGTTAAGTTTTGTTCCTACTGTAAGTTGCCTGCTATACCCATTTTAAAACGGGCCCTTTGCTTTTGTTGGTAATGTTGTGTATTTGACCCACCCCTGCCTAAACTCCTTGAAGGTCGTGCCTGAAAATTATTAGTTTTTCTCAAAAGACGAACTGACTTGGCCTGAAAATATAGTTCCTACTTCGTAAACTCAGTTTTAAAGATTTTAAAAGTATATATTGTACCAATTTATTCAGGCAAATGCGGTGAAATATGAAGTTATTGATCAATGGTAGGTGAATTCAAAAATTGCACTGGTGGACGATGGTTTCTGGTGGAAATTTCTTTTTAAACTAACTAAAATATGAAAAATTCATTTTATGCAACTGCTATTTCCTTGTTGTTCCAGAATAAAACCAGAAAAAGTTTAGCCTTTCTTAAAATGCTATTACAAAAACCCTAGAAGAGGTGTTTTATAATTGAGGATAATTGAATTCTGAAAACTATTTGATAAGTGGAATTTCTTGAGCCTCAAACTTGAAAATTGTCATTGAAATACTCTTTTGGTGTCAATTAAATGCCAGATGCAATTGTTGGATTTATCTGGGCAACATTGTGTTGAAATGACCTGAAGTTATTCTGGGCCCAATTTCCTAGAAGGGTGAATATCTTGATAACCCTTTAAACCCTAATTACAGTGGCCGTCCTGTTGTGGTCCTGTGGGTCATGTGTTGGACAATTTGCTTTGTGAAGAGAAAAGAGGCACGATGACCCAAGGGGTGGCAGTTAGGGGTGCTGGTGGGAGGCTTGAAAGGGTCACCGGTTGCCAAGGGAAACGTTGACCTTCCACTGACCGCTCCATTTCAATCTGTAACCTTTTTCCTAAAAGCCGGCGTTATTATAGTTTCTAAATTCGCCGGACTGTGATATTGATTGATCTTATCGATTCGATCGGTGCTTTGATTTTTCTCAGGAAACTAAGAGCGGTGTTGTAGTGGTGTAGTGTTTGTTGGACCTCTCGATCAAAATGGTACCAAGTTCCTACAATGAAAATAAGCGAGCAACAAAATTGCTCGCTGATTATATATTTAGCAATGTATTGGTTCTTTTATTTGGTACGATTTGTATGGCTATTTTCCGCTCTGTTTTCATATACGACTACGTAGTACTTACTTTCTACCTCAATATTTGTGATTTGAATGCAATTTGTTTTTAGTGGATCGGTCCAAGACCACTACATTTGTACTTTTATTATATGCGTGTATTTGTTATGGGAGGAAGTTGGACGTTGTTCAAGTCAATCAAATGTTTTACCAGTGCGTACGTATGAAAGAATCTTGTTTTTCCTCCCAACAAGTGTACGGTACAGATCCTTTCCAGGGATGCAAATTGAGAAAGTGTGGTAAATATGGTATTATAGTACCTATGTGGAATAATTTGTCGTTTTGTTTGGCATAATCCCAGATCATATCTGTACACTATTCCTTCGCGGAGCAATTTACTCGTGTAATAATCCATCGATCTCCAGAATCGAAATGTCATTAAAGAATTTTATAAGATTGACAATTTACTCCTATGCTTCGTCTTTCAAATTTTGTATTTCGGAAGTTTACTCAATCTTCATCCTGTCAAAGCATCAAAGTTCCAGTTTAGGCTTAACACATGCTGTTGAGTGAAGTTTTGAACTTGAGCAACAATGACTTTACTTTAGGCATGTCAAGTTTCAAAATTTAAGTAAAAACTTAAATAGATAGTAACATGTGATATAACATTTTAGAAAACCAGAAAACTCCAATTATGACGTCACTAGCATCTAGGCGTTCATTAATAACACTTTTGAGTAATTAGCATCTCCCATTGCCAAGATGGAGACTTTAGTGAGACAAATTATGCGATCTGATTGGTGGAAAGCATTTTCTTGTCATGGCCGCCATTTTTGAACGTTTTTTTTTCTTTTTTATGGTAAATACACTGAACATTTTCAATTGAAAAGCTTTTGTTAGCCTACATGTATTCCATACACACATGGTTATCTTTATAAACACAGGATTGGTATATGTAGTTAACTAATGTACAGTTATAAATGTGCAGTGTTTATATTGCTTATTTTTAAGTTTTAAAGTGAAATGGTTCATAATGTTTTGCTTGGTTTTGCCCAGTTGGCATGGAATCAAATTTCAGTACATGGCAGCTAGTTTGAGACAAAAATTGTAGTTTTGAAAATGAAAAAGCGGCTATAAATGTGGAAATGAAAAAGCAAATGTTCAACCTGCTGGAGGAAACTGACAAAATGGTTGGCTTTCTTGCATAACTTCTATTGATTAGCGCTTCCACTCGTTGACCCTCATACGATTTTTAAGCCTATTTTTCCAGGTTTTTGTTACTTGTATCTTAGCGCAGATAATATTTAATTACACGCTTCAGAATACAATAAGCGTGCTTTTTATTTGACAGTTATCTAGCCAAGGACACGATGTGATTTATTTGCGGAAAATTTTCAGAATGACAAGTTTTCGTTTGTCGGCTGTTAGCGGTCAGTTTGCAGTTGCCCACTCGGCTCACGTATCAAGGCCAGTGGGTTACAACTGCCAACTTCAGCCCCTACAACGCAGTTTCGCTCGCTTTCCATGAAATGCGCGCTAAAAATATCCATCCCTCGGCGAGTCCGTTGGCGCGAGCGCCGCCGAGTTGCCCATCACGTGGTACACGTCACGTGACCAAAGCGTGCGTGCCCAAATTCCATTCACGGACTGGTATAATTAAAATGGCTGTTGGCGGTTTTTATGCTCTATCCCTCGAGACACGCCTCAACATTACGATTGGTTACCTGTTCCCCAATGGGCACATGGGCTTACTGTGCTAGTGCATGGCATGACTCATTTTGGTGATTGTGGAGTGGCGAAGAGAGAGAATCGGTTGGGGAGAACTTGTTCAATGATGGAATAATCATGCAAGGCCGTGTTGGCCGAATAAGGGAATGAATATAAGGAAAACGTGGGCTCTTTGGGGAAATTGGTTGGAGGGGTCAAACGGCAACGGGTGTCCTTGGGTTCGGACACTCCACCTTACCCCACTGGTTGTCACCCCAGAGGGTTCGTTTTTAGAAAGGATAACAAAAAAAGAGATGCTCTTTCCTCTCTGGCACATGTGGGTTGTAATTGCGAGCGGAAATTGCCCGAAACGCGTTCGAAGAACGTTCCAAATTCCAAGATGGCGGATTTTATTGCAGCAGATCGGCTTGTCCAAAGACCAAAGAGGGACAAACAATGCTGTTATATGACCTTCATTGCCGATGTCCACATTGGGATGAATGGATGGATGTTTGTGTCCAGTTCGGTGGTTGGTTTTTATTCCCCCCTTCAGAAGTGTTCCAAGATGGTCTTTTTCGTAAATAGTCTTTTGGGAGTAAGCTTTAATTGAGCTAATGCAATGTGTCTGCACGCATATTCCTTCAGTTTTTAAAATTCTCACATAAACAATTCCAACATCTTATTTTACTATTTTGCGGGATTTCATAAAAATATAACGTTTGAATCTCTTTATAGTAAATGTGTATAGGGCTACATAGTATGTATTTTTTACCACTACACAGCATATCCAAATAATATTAAAATTAATTACCTTGATAGAGAAATTGACCAGGTCTTCGAGTTTGCGCAACTGTTCATAAACCACTCTCATAACAATCTACACTCTGTCTAGAATTTAGTTGATCAGAAACGTCCCGCCTCTTTTCTAATTCTTTAAAGAACAAATGTGTTCCATGTTCCATACATTCTTATTGGCCCATAATTTAGTATTCTCCAATAGGGTTGCCTTTATAATTTTAATAAAGTATGTAGGTATGAAATAGAAAATTTTCACACTTCCAGAAATCTGATGTCTGTGTAGTAGGTCCACCAAAGCCTTTTGAAAACAATTTACTGTTACAAGTTGTCTAAAATTGGATACAGTAGTAGGTCTAATCCTTCTAAGAGCAACATAATGCTAATGTGCAGCAAAAGTGTCAGCAAATTCCACAAACCAACATCATTTTACACCGTGGAACCTACTCTAACCTTCTTTCGTGGAACATCTTAAAATAGTGTTAAAGATTAGGTATTTCTAAAAGTTATATTTAGCTTAAATGGCCAAATCCCAATAAAGACAAGAAGGACATCATTGGTTTGTGATTAACAAGATTCCTATGGTATAATGGAGTATAACTGTAGGTATACTGTGTACGGTAATTTAAAACTTCAGCGCTTTTTATATTTTTAATAATTGTCTATCATAAAAGTTTGGAACATCGATGAGCTAAGAAAGTGGATAACCCGACTTTGAGTAGGCCTACATGCAGGGATGGAGTTTTTTGAAGCATATGGTGTATATGGAAAGATTCCGTCCAGGAAATGAAATCTGATTGGTCAGTGAGAGTTCGCAAGATTGATCGTCATGTAACAAACGGCCCTTATAACATAAAAATAATGCAGTTAGTACCATAAAATTGCACTTTTCATTCATAAAAATACAGAACTACAATTTTATAGCATAGATTAATTATTGATTGTGTACATCAGCGTAAAAATCACAACAATAGTAATAGCAAGTGTTTAATTTACACTACATTCTGTGTACTTTTGACTCTGGAGTTTCTGGCAGTGAATGACAAGGAAATCTGCCATCTTGTATTGGTTTTAAACACAGCTATAGGATTTCCCAGTTCCGGGTGGCATCCAATGTAAAATCACGACGTTCATACAGCAGTTTTCATCAAAACCAACATACATGCAGTCACCTCCACTTACAGTATAACTCTTATAACGAAGTTAAAGATGAACCGACAAGGTTTTGCAACATACCCTTAAAAATAGCATTTGATTGCCACTAATTTAGGAACTTTGTCCCATAATTTGAGGCCATTTGAAGCATTATTGCCACATATATGGATAAATTATTTAGTTTCGTATCTGACAGTTGTAGGCCTATACTTAGTATAGTATATTGTGAGATATGTACACTGGAGAGCCATTGATAAGCTCTGCCATTGGCTGAAAATGCAGAGGCGCTTGGCCATCATTGGCTAGAAATTCAAATTTTGCCAAAACAGGGCACTGTGACACCAGCGCGGTGACACCGTCCTTCCATGACACATTCTTTAACTACTCGTAACTTTTTGTAACATTTATAAAAAAAGTTGTGTTTGTGGCAATCGTTTTATTGGCATCAATTCTATAGAATTACACACTTTCCAGGGTATGTTCCAAAACCTTGTCAGTTCACCTTTAATTTACCCCGGATAAAACGAAATATTGTTTTAACAGAGCATAATCGGCCGAAAATTGCGAATTTCAATCTACATATAATGAATTTTCCTCCAAAAAAAGATAAATGTGCGGAAAAAAGGCACAAACTTTCACAAATGGTGTAAAGGTGAACCATACATGAAGAAACAAAAAACAAGTGTTGCAGTAATATTTCTGTGGAAATTATTAAACATTTATTCACTCTAATATTTCTTCAGGGTAATTCGGTTAGGAGGTTTGACTAATTTCCACAGATATTAATTTTGTTACAACACAAAACCATTTGAGTTTACCTTTAAACAGAACGGTTCAGATGCGTAAAATAATTGCTTATTTCTGAAATTAAAGTTATGTACACTTATTTGATGGAGGTCATGCAAATATTTTTGCCTCTTGTCATCCAAAAGTCTAGAAAAGTTTTTGCAAGTCCGAACTCCGCATATAGGCCTATCGAAGTAAACTGTAGTAAGTAAACGGAAAGTAATAGTTTGTGCACAGCTATATTTCCTATACATATTTACATATCCATGTCCCATACAAAAACAAGCATGGATCGAAACATGCTCTACATTGATTTATCAACTTACGAATGTTAGAAATTTCTGACCCTGTAAAGGGTTTTTTGAAAATCTAACTTTTTTAATAGGTATGTGAGATACAGTATAATATTTGGTAATATAAATTATAGGAAATATCTGGGGCGTTCCAAATGTAGGTGATGAAAGCTATTTGCAGTCATTAGAAATTGCATGAAGTGGACAATCATTTCTTCTTGGTATTTCGGATAATCGAGGTTCTATACTGTACAAGAATTATAATGAATGTGGCCAGTTTAACTATTTAATGTTACGTATAAGTACATAGATATTGCAAAATGTTTTTCCTGCTGTTGTACCGGAAGTCATGCAAAGTGCTTCGAATTCCAATTTCAAACTTGACTGTTTATGTATTTTTTGCCCAAGGTTAATTAGGTCCTATCTCCGAAAATGCTGGGTTAATTTAAATTACAGTGATTGGTACTTTAACGCTAACTGGCCCTAACTGAAAATACGTCCCCTAAAACTGCACCTTTCATTCATAAAAATATACGCAAAACTGAATAATATTCAGTTTAGAAATAAATTTGCTCATAATCCATTATTTATTTGAAACCATTTAACTGTCAATTCTGTTCAAAAACTTTGTATTTAACAGAGCCACAATTTAATTATGTATCACAAGTTTCCTAAATCTGCAGTGATTATAATTTAACTGAAGTATTTTGACGCAAAGTAATGTTGATGACAAATGTATAGATAGACGAAAGATGGCGACAGTTTTTCCATTCCTTGGTTTTTCAATGTTTGTTTTACATTTCAGAACTATTTGTGACGTCACGGGCGCAAGCCAGCGCATGAGGCACTTCAAAGTTTTTTAATCAGGATATTACTCAGGTATACGGCGTTTAGCCGTAGCGCCGTTGAGTTGCTTGCGAGTGATATCGTAATGATCTCGCCGTGAAAATTTCACGTGAAGTTCGCGTGTGATCTTGGTGACGTCCTTGGATTCAGTTCATCCAAGATCCTTCCACTTCGACGACGAAATGGCTCTGTTACCGACAGCAGGTTTTACTCTTTTTGGGGCGAATGTAATGCGGTATGGCGGGTATTTGGCTGGTTTCGCCGCATCGAGAAAAAGGTAAACCCGTGAACATATTGGCAATGTAAACTTTGCAGTAGAGATTAATTATTAGTAATTTCAGGAGAACTTTTTAAGTGAATTGCATGCTACGCAAATTAATCTTATTTGCACATGATATATAGCATATACGTACTTCATGGATAAATTGATACTATGCGTTTTTTCGCTTTGCTCTTATATTCCTCAAAAGGTCATGCGATTGCCAATCGGTTAATGACTTACGTAATGTCGTACTTGGCAGATAATAATTAATTGGCTAAATCCAAAGTATAACTATATTCTTGGTAATGATATTCTGTAATTAATGAAGCTATATTTCATTGAGGAATAATTTATAATTGTTGTCGCTGACCAGGAATGTCTGGAAAATTACGAAACAAAAACGGGAAAATGTATAATATTTGCATGTGTTTATTTGTTTTTATACAGTTCATACCTTCAAGTATATTTTATAGCAATCTATAGAGATTCCTCTAAATGTTATAACAGATATTGTTTTTTGTTAATTATATATGCTCGTTTTTGTTATCATTTTCTGGGACGTTCTTGGACAGGAAATTCACTTTGCTTGGAACTATTGTTTCACTCAAGGTTTCAACTAAACAGGAAAGTCTTAATTTAGAGGGTTTGGTTTCTTGGAAAGCAAATTGAAAAGTATTTTTCTCCAAACTTGCACCGGGAAAATTATATGTAATTCCTAATCCTTTGAGACTTTTTAGTTTCATGACATCCTATATTTGTAAAAATACTTACTATCCACTCTTGTTACTATATACTTACAAAATATATACAAATAATATAACAATGTAACAATTTGTTTGTAGCTCCTGGTGGTCGCATGTTGAGATGGGACCACCAGATCCAATTCTGGGAGTAACTGAAGCCTTCAAACGGGACAGCAACACAAAGAAAATTAATTTGGGGGCTGGAGCTTACAGAGACGACAATGGGAAACCCCATATTTTACCATCCGTTAGAAAGGTAATTACAGTTATATAATATTCTATGAACACACTTCCGATTAAAGTCACACTAATATTGATTATATATTATGATTAAAGGCCGAAGAAATCCTTAGAAGCAAGAACTTGGACAAGGAATATGCTCCGATCAGTGGTCTGGCTGACTTCTGCAAAGCTGCTGCAGATTTGGCCCTCGGTGATGGCAACCAGTATGTGAAGGATGGTTTGGTGGGTATGAATGAGTGTGTTGAGCAACTGAGCAACTTTGGCAATGTGTTTCCCTTGCAGAATGCAACAGTTCAAGGCATCTCGGGAACTGGATCCTTGAGAATTGGGGCAGCATTCTTGGAGAAATTCACAAAAGGGCCTAAGGATGTGTACTTGCCAAATCCATCTTGGGGAAATCACACGCCCCTTTTCAAGTAAATCATGCTTTGAGGTGGTATACAATTGAAGCAAAAGCAGACAATATAAAGATGAAGGGTTACAATTCTAGGCATTCTGGTCTAGCTGTGAAACAGTATCGTTACTATGACCCAAAGACATTGTGGTTTGACTTTCAAGGAGCGCTGCAAGATATTGCGGTAATTTCATAATTTGCAATGTTTGATCTTTGGTTTGATGAATGAAACTTTGGAACATAATGACTATTCAGAAAATTCCTGAAGGATCAATCATTTTGTTACATGCATGCGCACACAATCCAACCGGAGTGGATCCGAATCCAGATCAGTGGAAGGAAATTTCCAAAGTAGTCAAGGTTAGCAGGCAAAGTCTCGTAAAACACACATTCATACTTGTATGAATGTAATTGTTAAACAATATCCTCGTTTTACTTAACAGAATAGAAACCTCTTCCCATTTTTCGACTTTGCCTATCAAGGATTTGCATCCGGAGACATAAACCGTGATGCATTTGCCGTGCGACAATTCCTCCAAGATGGACACCGCATTGCACTGGCACAGTCTTTTGCCAAAAATATGGGCTTATATGGTATATATTAACGTGGAATAGTATGAAAACTTAATCGATGCTAACTTATTGATTTTATTGATGCCAGGTGAACGAGTGGGTGCCTTTTCACTGATTTGTGACTCTAAAAAGGAAGCGGATGCTGTATTGTCGCAGTTGAAGATCATTATACGCCCAATGTACTCTAATCCCCCAATTAATGGAGCAAGGATTGCTGCAACCATTTTAAATGATCCCCAACTACGCCAGCAATGGTCATTTATTTTACTTTACACTGGTTTTGGAAACTTGAAAATATGAGCATTTTTTAATGAGGAATGTAATTTTGCAACAGGCTCCAGGATGTAAAAGTGATGGCTGATCGTATTATTTCAATGCGAACACAGCTGACTGAAAATCTGAAAAAGGAAGGATCTAAGTTGAATTGGGATCATATTTCTAATCAAATAGGCATGTTTTGCTTCACCGGACTCAATCCACAACAGGTACAGCATCAAAAATGTAATCCTAGTAGTGATTTATTTCACAATTACTTATGTATTATATTTTTGAACAGGTTGAGCGACTCACAAAAGATTTCTCTGTCTATCTCACCAAGGATGGTCGTATATCAGTTGCAGGAATAACTTCTGGCAACGTTGGGTATCTTGCCCATGCCGTGCACGAAGTCACAAAATAAATGCCGCAGTGAAGTGATGAGAATTTAATGAAAATATTGGATATATAATTATTTTGTATGTAGATGCTGGAAAATCCTAAACTATTTTAGTGTGCCATTGAATACTAATTTAATCTAATTTAATGATAGGCAACATAGTGGGACAAATATTTCATATTTTTTGCTTAAATGTCTGGAATCATGTCGAATTTGAAGAATGAAAATCTTTTAATTGAATTGATCTTGTGAAATATATTTCAGGGCATTAACATTTTTTACTTGACAGAGTGCAATTTATGCGGGTTCGACTGTATATGGTCCTGAAAATAATGAAATGAACAAAAATCACATAACAGAATACAGGACAATGTACCTTATATATACCTTGATATGTATGATATTTAATGACTTCCCTGCAAACATTCAATAACTATTTTCAGCCAAGCTGTTATTTATTATATTGAAAAACAATGGTACATTTGCACAAATATGAAACGTAGTCTTGTGAGTGCTATCGCAGTAACCATTCAACATACATTTCACTATATACTGAAATCAAGTTGGGCACTGACTATACAGACGGTCATTGCATGCAGTCAATAGGAGTGGAATGCTCTTTGTTTCATTCGATCTTGATACATATTATAATACTATTCAAAGCCATGTTAACATATTAAGTATAGCAATTTGCCCCGCATGTGGCAAATGTTAGTCAATATTTTACATTAAAATGTATGCACCATTTTTAGTGTAATAATAAGTATGTATACCAAATTTGTCTAATTTTAAAATACATTTAAACAAGGTAAGTTCATTTGTCTTCTCTCATGCTTCATACATTCACCTGCAGTTTTAAAAATGTTGCATAGATTGAAGAAAACACTAGAACGAATTTAATTTACAACATGTACTAATCAAGGCTCCACAGTGTTACGACATACTGCCTTTCCTGTTTACAATTTATTTAATTACACTGATTTTTCATGTAATCTATAGAGCAAATTTGTAAAGAACAGCATTCTAAGACCAGCTCCACTTAGCAAATGTTAGTAGCTGAAGTAAATGTTTTTTCATTGCAGATGATTCACTCTTGCCTGCAAGGTATGGCCACACATTTACTTCAATTACCATCAATTTACTTTGATGTGATACAATTTGGTATGACACATTCCCAACATTGCCCTAATGCATTTGATTAGGCAGGCATTACTCCTACCAGTCATTTGTTTGAACAAAATATTACCACTCCTATTCAAATGAGAAACCTGCATGTATCTTAATGTTACTGGCAAGTGATAAAATGCACAATTAATTGTGGTGCTAATTTCAAAACAAAAATACGACAAACGAAAACTGGAAATTGATGTGTGTACTATTACATTTTGAACATGATTGTATGTATAAGTGGTACCGAACATTTAAGCTTGGTACTTGAAGCTAATCAAATCTTGCATAATGGTCATTTTCAGTTTTTCCTTCTCCAGTGAATCTGGAATAGTTTTGAGGTGAGATGCAAGCTGCGAACAGAAGAAGTCATCGTGGGACTGGACTCTTCCTTTCGGTTTGGGCCGAGGGATCATCATTTCTTTCATTGGACCCACATCAGGACCATCTTTTTTGGACTAAATGTGACAAAAACAATGTATTAACTGAGAGCAATATGGAAAGTACACTTTCATCACTTATTTCGAAGACCCTCACCATATCCCTGGAAGGACTGTCCGTAGGCTTTGAGGATTCCGGAGGCAGGAATGGTTCGTGTTCTTCTTCAACTTGTTCTAAAATAAGGGTAAAAATAGATTAGCTCGTTCATTTAAACAGATTGGCCGTTTAAGAATGCATGGTAACATTATTCAAAAAAGCTTCTGGCAAATGCGGACATTTACATCTGTTGGAATTGAATGAAACCTTTCAGAACTCACCACCGTATTGGGCAGCGACATAACTACTGCCCACACGTGCTTGCATGGTGTCACTAAGGAACTCCATGTCTTTAAAGAAAATCCACCGAGGATTGCATTCAGAGGTGGTGCCATCGAGCAAATCGCCAGGGTTAGATTCCATGCCTTTCTTCTTCACCGATAAGTAATACGTTCTCAGACTGTGCCACTGTTCTTTCACCACATCAGCATCTGTGACAGAATAATGTGCTGAAATGTTAGTATTCTCACGTTATTATAGTAATTACAGTCAATGTTGCGACAGAACTGTGGGAAGTCCAAAGTTCTTTTCAAATAGGTATTCAACATTGCAATAATTACTCAGACTTGACTATCTTCTCAATTTATTTCATTACAAAATATTATATAATTCTTATAAAGTGTAATTACAGATGGTTACAACAATTTCAAATACTATGGCAATATGTTTGACAAATGTATATTGTTTTAGTGGTAAATTAAATCCTTATATAAGTTCGAAATAAACATAAATTTCCAGTATCCTTAACTTCTTAATTCCATAACTATTTTAATTTTTGCATTAATATAGTGCGCACAACAATTATTGTAGCGTAATCTAAACATTCACCGACTTTCACTCACTTTTGAAAGCAATTTTTTAATGAAATTATGAATAATATATAGTACATAAAAAGTATTTGCATAATATCAATGTACAAACAGTATATTGCTTATTTTAATGCAAAAATCACATAAATGCAATATAATTATGAGTATACACAAAGACTTTATACGTTTTGCAGGCAAAATGTTTTAATCGAGAAAAACAGGTATTCAAATTAAATATGCGCGACCGCTAAATTTCATGAATCGCACAATAAAGAAATGAGCACAAACGCATTTAATTGCAAGAACAATTACAACCTTGCTTCTCCGTAGTCGACGATTCATCCTGTTCGCCACCGTTTTCATCCGTCATAGTATTTTCAACGTTATTTGCTGCTGCCAACAAAATTATAATACTCAAGCGCTAATGCATAAGCCTAACTGAAAAGAACCACTGCCACAATAATGTTGCGCACCAATCAGGTTTTAGCGATAACCATATGCAATTTTTGTCCGTATTGTACCTGCAGCCGGGTGATTGAGCATCCTTCCTAGCGTTTCCCATCGTTGCTGAACGATTCGAGGCTTGCGATAGTTTGGGTTTTTCGTATTCCATAACTCATTGTGTTCCCGAACGTACCGAATAATTTCCGACTTCATCGCGTCCGTAAATTTCACTCGAGCGATTTTAGTGCTTTTCCTTTTTGGCATTTTTCACCCAGGCAATTTTACTCCTGCAATTCGGAACCGATGCGCAACCCAATCGCCGACTTGGAGCCAAAATTTTCTCCAAAGTTGCGTGCAATTCGCGACAAAAATGGACGCCACAGCAACTCCAGCAACACGATTGCAAAACAGCAAGTTGCGTGGCACGCAATCGGCAGCGCGTCATCAATTCTTGCACGCAAGTTTCCGCCAAACTCGTACAAATGGTCTGAAGTTGAAGCGCCATAATATTTGCAGGGCTGCGATTTGTTGCCCGCTCTTCACGGTGGCGGCGCTAGTTTCCAATGCTATAATAACAATCCCCATGTGTTTCGAAAATGGCGGTGCCGTTATGTCGAGTTTGGCGTGCAAAATGTAAAAGTTTTTCTAGTTTAGTTCACAGCTCCGATATTAATTCGTATACGTCGAAGCGTATTATGTCGAGTCGAATGGCAGATTCATCCGCTTATTGCATGGATCTGGTCAGGTAAATTGAGACGAGTATGCTTTGATTTGTGTTCGGTGGACCAAGGGTGGACGACCCAAGTGTGGACATTTCAATACTACAGCTGCTGTATTTTCTTTTCGCACAGGAAACACGATTACGAAAACTATTTATGCACGCTACTGCTGCCAACAAACGCTCGATATGCAGCGATGATTATCAGGGCGTTCAACGTTGAATTGGCACAGGTACGTTCTTCATGCAGTAATTTATTGAACTTCATTCTGCATGGTGTGTGCAATAGAGGATTTCGCTGGAGACGCTGCCGTCAGCGCCGCCGTGTGGATTTTTGGAATAACCGCTACTGTGGGATGGCGGCTATACTGGTGTTATTGAGTTTTTCTAAACATCGCGTTTTCGCCATTAAATAACGGTTTTCTCGAAAAACATCCGTGAACATAAAAGAACCGGAGCATGTGAAAACTTATTTTTAACTAGTTTTGGTTACGTTAGGTTATTTAGTTTAGCCCCGGTGACATAACGCAAATGCTACGGGAGGTACAACATATTATTGTTACCGAGAGTAAACTAATTAACCTAACGTAACCAAAACTAGTTTGAATTACGTCTTTGACACGCTGCGGTTCTTTTATGTTCACGGATATTTTACGAAAAAACAGTTATTTAATGGAGAAAACGCGTTATTTTATAAACATTTACCAACACAGGTATGGGTGCCATCACACAGTAGCGGTTATATATACAAAACAATTACTGATAATTTTGCAAAATTGTTATAAAGTATATTAAAAACATATAGACTTTTAACCAAGGAGTTATAAGGTTAACAGGAGTTCAAATCGCCTAGCTGCCGTGTAAGGCCGTGCGATAGGAACACCCGCTATTGGCTAAGACCAGCCAGCCAATTGGAATCTTTAAATATAGCGCCCGGTGCCGCTAAAGGGCTCTAGTTGCCGCCATTGGCATGCCGTCGATTCGAACGAGTTTTCGACGG
>JAQFZQ010001284.1:0-20735 GCA_034696005.1 Glomeris marginata | reverse complement strand
CACTGAATAGTGACGTCACGACGAAGTGACGTTGCAACCAGTTACTTCCGGAAGTAGCGGACGGCGACGGCGTGAGTAGACAGTCGTGATAAAACCCGAGAGCAAACCGGAAGTGGCTGCAAGACCGTGAGGAACCGCAGCAGTGATAGCATTATGAATCGGACATCGATCGAGTGTAAGCCTTATTATTATCCGACATATTATGATATTTTGAGAGAAACGAAACGGCGAATCTATACTGGAGCTTGGATCCTGCAAGCGCCACCGATTTATATCGTATTTTTAACGTGCGTAACGTTCGATTTATAAAATGTGTAAAAATCGCCCATTTCAAGGCGAGTTCATTTTGGTTGCGGCCAAAGGGGGGGGGGGCATCCTGTGATTTCCAGATTGAAAAATGAAACCAAGATGAAACGGAAAAACGGTCTTTCTATTTCGCACGATTGGTCCCATAAATGTAAGTCGCGTTTGTTCAATGTGTAAGAAGTTGGTTATAAAAATGACGTGAAAAGAATGTGCGTTTTCCGCTGCGCAGAAAACTCGAAAATCGCATTCGTAGTTGAAAATTCGTCCTTCAGGGGGGTTTTTAAAAGACCAAGGCTATAAGCTTGTAAATACGGTTTGTTTTTTTCCCTTCGCTGTTTAAAAAACATTGCAACGATCTCTTGTGACGATATGCATGGTAAAATATACACAAACAAAAAATTAGTTTGTGTTTTTTCCCTTTGAGTCTTCCGTAAATTTCGTCGTTTGGGTTCATGACCCACACCAAAAGAAAGGCTAAAAACCGGTAATAAATACGCATAAAATTTCCAGAATTGTACATTTAATAGTGCACAAAGTGGATTAACATTTGTTCTGTTCTGTAAATCAGAATAAAAAATAAACCGTATTTTTGTTATGTGCTTTAAAAATGTTGCAATGTTAATTGCGTCATTCACTTTTTAAAATAAATTCCTCTTGGATAGCAATCAGCTTTTGACTAAAATAGAAAATATAACAAACGTTAAACTGGGTAAATTAATTTTAAAATTAATAGAAGGCGATTTTGTAAAAAAATAAACGGCAAAAATATCAATTATTAATTCATTTTTGTGATCGATGCATCACCACTGTGAAATAAAATAAAATGTGGCTTATTTAATGAAGGGATATTGTATGTTAATGGTTTATCCTGTATTTGATAAGTAAATAGAGAAAATCTAACGTGAATTTGATTAATTTTACGGTTTTAACGTGGGGAAAGTAGAAAGGACAAAGGCGAGTAGAGCGTCTGCAAAAATGAGGCAACCATTTTGATTTACGAAACTGATTCCTGAATCGAAAAATTTTAACCGCCAACTGCACGTTGTAAAAACAAAAATCTTATAAAGAAATGAATATAGAGCAGTGGTACGTTCAATCTAGAACCAACTAGAACGGAGATCGGTTGAGGAGTTTCTTTGCAGCGGCCAAAAAAGTGCGCACGAGAAATACGTAGTTACGATTACGTAAAAGCGAAACGCCGCAAATCCAATATTCGTAACTCGAGAACTACGCATTTCTTGCCTTTTAACTCGAATAAATTCGTAAAATTTAAGACATCTTATCATTTATGCGTATTATACACACGGCAGATGTACTTTGCAAGTTGTGTAGCCGCAAATTAAAAAGGTTAAACGGTTTTAAAATCGCTAAACGAAATTCTCGTTGCATATGCAACTATTACCTTGAAATTAATGGCGTGCAATACCTGGTGACGTCATCCGTAGGGATACCGTTGTGATGTCACGGTAGAATTGCGATGCAATCTGTTGCGGGCAAGAAAGTTGCGCGTTAGATTTCGGTATAAGCGCAAGTCTAAAATTTATAATTAAAAGTAGACAATACTCGTTTGTCTTTGGTTTCATCTTGGGTTTCATCGTGTCTATTCTTAGTAACAAAAGTATTTTCCCAATGTTAGCAAGTTTAACTTTACTTTTAGGATGTATTTACAATTAATTTCGGCATATTAATAATTAATAAAAGCAATTAAGATTAATGCCGCCATTATATACCTTGCCATTACTTGAAATATCAAAGTATATTGCCTTTAAAATATAATCCACTGTATTTTGCAGTATACAGGGGATATTTTTGAAGTCAATTTGCGTACAAATTGGGGAAATGATGACTGATATCCGGCAATTATAATTATCCAACGGACGCATTGCATGCATGCTTTTCAAATAAATTATGTCTTTGTTGGGAAAACATTATTAATCCGGTCTTTTATACTTTCAGGACCAGGACAAGAGACAGTGAAAGGATGGCAACCCATGGCCATCGAGGTTCAACGTCGACCATCCTACTCTTGGATCTTCCTACTGAAGTACTGGTCAAGATATTCTCGTACATCTCATTCGAGCACATTGGTAAAATTCGCTCGGTGAGTTTTGGTACATGGAGGAAAGTTAACTTTTATAGTCAAACATTTTGGATTAATTTGTTTGAGTTAAATGGTTAATTTACAGGTATGTTGCCTCTTCAACGAGGTGGGATCTTCGACGTTGAACTCAACTTTCCAATGGCTACAAACACTCACCTTGCATCGCTTCCAGCAAATCAAAGGACAGATGCCGAGAAGGGAATCGGCACGTAGGACTCATCCTCTGGCCAGGGAATGTGACATCATAGAGACACTCCATATGAGACTGACCCTGCTGCAGATGACGTTCGGCAAACACATCGAGAGGAAACACTGCTGTTTCTTTGCCGGAGAGGTACAGCCCAGACCAACAACAATGTCCTAATACAGTGTCCTGAAAAAATTATAAAAAGAAAGACCAATGTAGAGCCTTGAAAAAGTCTTAAACAGGGTGTCTGCTAAACTTTCATTTCAAAATTCCAGTATTTTCAAGGATATTAGAACTTTTTCCCAGTGACACAAAATACATAAAGGGAAAGATAGTTACATAACAAACTACATTAATCCCTTAAAAACTGATGAAAAAGTGAAATGAACTATCAAAGTTTCAAGCAAATTAGAAGAGGAACACAGAAATAAAGTGATACATTTTCCAGGTTTTAAGAAAAAATTTCAGTATATTTCCAGGATTTCAAGGACAATAAAAAATGCCAGTGTAATTACAGGATTTACAGTAGAAGTAGACACCCTGTTATATTTATGAATTAAAGATAGTGGTTATAGTTACTACACAATTACTAAGCTAGAATGTGCATTTGGTGAGGTATACAGTCAAACCTCGAATTCCCAGCAACTTAAGACTGTTTTTTATACATGAAAGTCTATGGAGATTGGACTTTTAAATTGTAATGACTTATCCAGGTGTCGTCTAATTAGATGTTTGACTGTGTAATAGGAAACTTCAATTATACGTCTAATCAAAAGGGACGGCTTTTTCCAGATTTTAGACGAAGCGTACCGCATCCTGCGCTACGTCAAGACAACGCCAAATTTGTGTCGCACGTATAAAGTGACCGATGAGCTTTTCGATCTGACCACGATGGCCATGGAGTATTTCAAGGAAAATGTTGAACCGGGACTGCCGGAGATCACTTACTTTGCTACGGACTTCTTGGACTACAACTCTTTCCCAGGTGAGGTGTCTTTCTTTTCTTTCTCTCTATCAAGTTATATCCCATAGTTGCAATGGAAGAGTTGTTGGACAGCTTTTATAATGAAGCTTTTTGCAGGTGGGTCAGGCGTGAAGAACAGCACTGTTGAGAACAGTCCCGCCAATCACTCCGAAGTCCTGATGGACGAACCTCAAGAATCTTCGAGCAACAACGTTGTTCTGAGGAAGAAGCTGAAGAGACTTCGCCTTGGAATGAAGAAGCAAGTCTCGTTTCTTATAATGCCTCCTTGATTGGACATTGCATTCTGACTTAGTACGTTGTCGCAGGTACAACACCCGTCTGATCATGCTGAAGAGAGAGCTGAAGGGATGCAAAAACCAGATGACAGATCAGCAGAAGCAATTGGTTGAATGCAGCACCCGGTTCGAAGAATACGACAAGAAGATGGAGGATTCGGACTGCAAGTTCAGCGCTGTCCTTCAGGAACTGAATAAATGCAAGACCGAACTGCAATACTGGCGGTCCAAGTCTCCCGCCAATCAGCTGTGCTGTACCTGCAGCAGTAGCATTGCCGCCAACTCGAAGGAGACTCGTCCAGGGACCGATGGGTTGGCAGCAGCCCTGTCCATCGAGGCCATCGACGACGGCCAGCTTCCGCTACCGTCTTTGCCGGCCTGCCACCAGTTCATGCCGATACAGAGCGAAGAAGATGCGAACCGTCTTGCCAAGCAAGATGGCGACAAAGTTGATGGCGGACAACACGACAAATCCTCCATGATCTCAACAGCCAGTGGGAGCGATGCAAAGCCGTCCAAACGCAATCGCGAGATGCCGGAAGAATTCGCGGTGTCCAAGCGGAGAAAATTATCCGCTGTCGGCATCCATAAACTCTTTGATTGATGTTCATACAAGTAGTGTAGCACCTTTTTTTGTGTAAAGAATTAAAAAAACGAAAGGGAATGTTAACATTTTCATGGATAAATGTCACGGATAATGCAAATGTATAGTCTGTACCGGTGCAAGGTTGTCTTTTTTTTTATTGTCACCCTCATGCTAAACTAGACATTGCTCTGAAAGTTACATGCATGTCCTTGCACAGGTACAGACCATAGTATATTATTATTACTATTATTATTACATAGATTAACTTTATCCAAATATAAATATCTATACATAGGATCAAACTAAACGGTTTAACAAATTTTAAAGGGAGTACTTCAAGTGAACATTTAAATTTAGCCATTTACATGGCTCTGGTTTACATTTTTCACGATTTACGACAGGATTCATTTATCAAAGCAACTCAAGATTAAATGTACCTTGTTTAGTTTAAATGCATATGGTGATCAAGTTCTGATTTGTTAGTATGCAGCTGTTTTTAGTAAGATTTCAAAATTTGCCAAAAATAGGGATGTTGACATTTAATTTATAATAAATTTGACATATTTGTAAACATTAATATTGGAATAGTGAAGTGAATTAATAATGGTTTTATAAACATCTTACATTAAAAATGCAGGAAATGTTACCAGTAAGACAATAGTTAAATATTACTCATTTATAAGGATAATTTTGAAATGAAAATGGTTTGGTTGTCACATGTACCTTTGAAGTTAAATTTTGAAATCTAACAAAATGCTGTACTGAAATTGCCAAATGCACCACCAATATTTTCACTTTGTTTAATCTCAATTTGTAAGCAGACTCGTTATATTATACCTCGCACATGTGAATTTGTGCTGACCTCAGTTGGATATTTTGCGTTTCGTTTTTATTTATTTTGTAACATTTTCTCATCTGGAGCTATTTTCAAGCTCCAGGTATCCATTTTTTCAATGTGTACAGATATCAGTGTGCCAGCTTGCAAAGAAAACCGAATGGGGGAAAAACGTTATTGTGCTTAGTGCAACCGCAACGTCAAAATCCCAATTTTGGTGTACCTGATAAAACCCGCATGACAAGTGTCCTTAGCTTTTCACGTAGCCGTATACATATATAATACTATATATTTACTGGATGTGACTTTCAGAGCTTAGCTCGGTTGCATTTCAACAGTATATATTGTCAATATATTTCTTGGATTCCACGCGCTTAGTATTTTCCATGTTTACAAAATAATCCTTATTACGTACACCAAGTGTTCAATCACTGTACTTTCTACCCACTATACTGTATATTTCAAATGTTGGCCTTCCATTCGTTGTCAGTTTTCATCATCGAAGTGTAATAATGACAATTGTGGAAATAAAGTTGTACACATACCAAAACGTTTGAGTTGCGCACAACTTCATCCTGGTCCTTGTTCACTTTCATTGAAAAGTTTCATTGAAACCCTCAAAGTGCACACACTTGGGGTTTTGTTTCAAATTAGGCTACATTAGAACGAATACAATTTAAAATATAATATTATAATCGAATATGAGCAATTCCAAAATGTTAATATTTTTACGTAATTACTGGAACTAAAAGTTCTCCAAGGACAATCTGGAAAGTAATGGCCGTTTATTATTTAAAAATACAAAGCTGTTGTAAAGTCAAACTATTTGTTAAAAATATTACTTTCCATTTCAAAGTGTTTATTGGTCTTAGGAAAATTATTTCGATCAGTGTGAAGGTACTTTCATGTTGCTACCAGTATAAATAGTAAGTTTATTACAAGTTTGACATTTTTGTCAACTAAAAGATGTGAGGAGCAATCACAGTAAATAAAACAAATGCCATATACAGGTGTCCTTTTATGGACATTATTTTACCTAGGGCCATGAAACACTTTCACATGCAAGGAAATAATTTTAAACATTAAGATACATGTTAAACATTCTGTTATGTAACATTTGACATTACAACAGCTTTGTATTTTAAAATAAAAAGCGGTCAAGATCCTTCACAAGTTGCCAGTTGTGTATTTTTAAAAATATTCTGTGCACCCGAGGGTTAAATTCAGTGATGACATTCTAATAAAGATCTAATAAGACATGGAAAGTTGGACAATAATTTAGTCATAAATTCATAATGTACACAGCCAGCCATGCATATTGCAAATATAACTACACAAAACGACAATTTTGCATTCAGTGAAATAAATACCGGACAGATGCTGCCATTTTTCAACTATTCTTTGTGCGTGGTTAATTCAAACTCCTTTTTGACTTTGATGCAATCATAGCTGCAAATTACCGGGAATGTATCTGGCATATTGCCCATTTACATTAACACACACATACAATAATTTCCCCCTTCATCATTATATATTAATAATGGTTTACAATTCATTATACATGGAATCTCTAGAATGGGGAAAAAATGGCCAGCATCTGGTCATTTTATAATTACGTTAGCCGGGAGACTATGAAGTAAAGTATGCCCAATTTTTGGTCCCAGTTCAGTACTGACTGAGCATTACTGCCACACGATATACATACCTTATTTAAACGTAGAAAATAATGTCACAACTTTAAGCAAATTCAAAGCGCACACAACCATCGGAGAACTTGCAAGTAGCATTTGGGTTTTTCAACACGAGAAATGCACATCAATCCCTTTCGCAGGTTGCAAAACCTATCAAAATCTGAAATGTAGAATTATAAATATAAATACAAACATTAATTTACCCTCAGCAGCCAAGGAAATTAGCTAACATTCTTCCGCATCATATAAACTCGATTCATATATATGATGCTCTATATACACAATTATGCAGTGGCAGTTAAAAGGCGAAGGTGAAAAATCCAATTTCATCTTTTCCTTTTTTGCCACCGATGCAAATATATGCCTAGAGATTGATTTTTAAATTTTCTTCAACATGGGCAAGTTGAGGATATCGGGAACAGTGATGTCCTCGAGGCGAATGTTGGAAGGGTTAAATGGGAACCGAACAGGATAAGCAAACTTGGTATCCATCAGCAACTGCTGCTGTCCTTCGGCCCTTTGCGAAAGTCGTTCCTGGATCTTGCGGATGAAAGCCATCGGAACACGTTCCTCGAACTCATCCGATGGTGTGTACAGGTTTAGTATCTTTATGATCTGGTTAAAACAAAATAAAATAGCTCAGCTTCCACATCATTGTATGTAAAATACAAGGTTTCATATTACAGTGAAACTTGTGTATGGGAACTACTCGTGATTCCAAAAACTTCGGTCAACTTTGTCAGGTGGTCAGCATGTAAGGGTGGTCAAGTTCACAGGTTTCACTGTGTAACAATATTTTTAAAGCGTACGTACCTGTGCTACTGTTAACTTGTCACACATGTCACAAATTGTCTGCACGTCTTCATCTGTTTTACGTGCTTGAAGTAACTGCGAAGCTTGAATTATGGGAGCAAGATTCTCCATCACACCGCCATCGTGTAGTTTTTGATCGCGGAACCATTGCTCTAAATGGCTCAGATTATACCTGCAGGAATTGCATCAAATTCTGCTAAGTTCAACTTACATTCATAAGAAACCTTCTTAAGAAATCCACCAAAAGTTACCTGATTTGCATTCCTTTCGACCAATGGCACAAATCCTTTCGAAGCAGGAGATTGTTCAAAGCTCCGGCGCAAATGAAATACATTAACTGAAATCCCGCAAAAGACAATATGGTCAAATAATTGAAATAACTCCAAGAAGAAGAGGAACAAGGTACGAATGTACATTTCCAACTTACTTGTTTAAAGACCTGTCGTATTAGCTCGGGATCAACCCCGTGCATACTAAGAGTTAAATGGAAACCGGTCAACTCTTTAAGAAGATTTTGGACTGCCATTTGGGGGTCAACTGGGCTTTCCAATTCCCTCGCTAAACTGGAAGACCTGCCTCTCAAACCAAGAGGTTTGTTTGCTGCAATCCCTGGTATTGCTTCATGTTCCAAAACAGCAGCAACTGAACACGAAACCAAAGAAATTTTTAAACAACTTCAACCCTCCAAAGAATTGCTAATTATTTCAAATTCATTTAAACTCACTTATCAATGGCTGAACTTTTTCTTCCATTATTTTTATAACTGCTTGGTAAATCCACACCGCTATGTCACTAAGTACTTGCCGGTACTCGGAAAGATCAAAGTTGCGTAGGCATTGTTCGTTTTGTTTCGGGGTGTTCTCGGATTGAAATGCCTGAAAAAGCATCCATTTTAATATGTTAATTGCTATCCAACATGTCAGACAACATACCACATCTCCACTGTATTGTTTTAAATTGTGTAACAGTCTACAAACAGTGGCCAGCCACATTATGGTAATATCCAAATCATCTCGTCTTTTCTGCAATGTTACGAAACAAGAATCACTCAAATGCAACTGTTCAGATTATTACTATACAAGGTGAAACAAACCTTGATTATCCTCTTTATGCTGTTCACAGTGGTATTAAGCAAGGACCTTACTTTCTCATCATCGTTTATGTAGTCCGTGTGTCGTATACACATGAAGAGAATGTACGCTGGAAGTCCAGGTAGTAAAGTTGTAGAAATTCTTGGTTTCAAATCTGCAAATATTTCTCCATGGTCAATACAATCACACTTGCTTAAATTATCATTTGCAACAAATCCAAAACAAATACCATATATGAGGCCTTTGATTAGGGCCGATTCGTCTTCTCGCCGGTATTCAAACATCCCGAGGTAATCGGCAGTTTTGTGCTTGACAACAGGCATATTTTGTTGGTTTTCGAGAGACATCTGAGAGGTTTCCATCTTTTCCACTGCTGACTCTGGTACTAAAGCATAAACAAGTTCATTTAAGCATTTCATTGAAAATATAAACCTTTTACATATAAACTCTATTTGTATAATGACATTTATCAGGAAAGTCTATTTATAACGACCAGATTTTCTGTTCCCAAAGTCATTATAAACAGGTTTTGTTTAATTAAATTAGGGCTAGAATATTTCGATTAATCCCAATGCAGTAATTATAAAATGGTTTTACTATTTATTTATTGATATTCCTTTTACCAGTCGATTCTTTCAGTTTCTTAGCATAGATTTTCAATTGTTTCTTCAGCTTCCTTATCTGTTCAGACAGAACATCATTCCTCTCTCGCAAATCCTAATTGAAATGAATAAAATTATATAAACAGTGTCTCTAATAAGTCAAATACCAAATTACTAATAAGGTGTTAATGATTTATTTACCAGATTCTCCGATGTAAGCCTGGTTATTTCATGTTGCATTACGGCTTCAACCTGAGCTTGCGGAGTCTTCTTCAGATTCTGTCAAGAGGAATTATCAAGTTAAATCCAGATATTTAATTTAATTCAATTATAAAATAACTTACTTGACTAATGAGCTTCTGCTGTCTCTCGTTATCACCCTGCAGCTTTTTAATTTCCATCCTGCATTCACTTTCCCTTACTGTCAACTCCTGAACTTCATTCTCCAATTGTCTACATTACAAAACAAAATAAATAATGTAAATAATTTGATGCGGGAAAATGTTTTAATCCCAATAAATTACAACTTTACTA
The DNA here is from genome assembly GCA_034696005.1 of Glomeris marginata. NCBI lineage: Eukaryota > Metazoa > Arthropoda > Diplopoda > Glomerida > Glomeridae > Glomeris > Glomeris marginata. Next base: position 10,729 of record JAQFZQ010001284.1, on the reverse strand, counting down.
ACTTCAAAACTCTCTTCTGGCTTTCATAGGCCACCAGCAATTCCCCATCTTCGTTGATCTTTTCCACTTCTCCACCGTAAGATTCGTACGCAATCTGTTTCATTTCCTGGCTGCGATTGGCCAAAATTGATCGTAACTGCACACACTCTTCTCTTCGCCGAACCAATTCTTCTTGTAGTGCATCATACTGAACTGTATTTACAAAACAACGTAAGCCATAAAGTAATACATAAAACCGAAATGAAATTAAGCACTATACATACTCAAAGATTCTTTCTGCAATGCTGCTATGCCATTCACTTCCGTGGATAGCAATTTCCTATTATTATCTTTCACCTTTGCAATTTCCATTTCAAGTTCTTGCAGCTAATTATTATACACATAAAAATCAATTTAACTGCCACCATTTCTTATACATGCGAGACACAACTTACGCGCATCAAATCTTTGGTTCTTTCACCGTCATCCTTCGGAGAACGATCTTCACGGTTTTCATGAACTTCCACTTTCTTCCTCAGCCTGTCGTTTTCGGCCATCACCTCATTTAACTTCTGCTGCAACTTCAAAACGAGAGAAATGTCCTCGTACTTGGGAACGGGGATCTGCAACACCCATTATTTATTATTACACAACTGCTTCGTAATAAATGTGCACCATAATAAATCGAATGTATGTTCATATCTACAATCAAGTTTTACATTTATTTAATACAAAAAATGGCATATATTTACTTCTCTTGTTCCTACAGAACCATCTTCGCTTTGAGTCATTTGATCCCATTCAGCATTTTCAGCCCTCAATCGACTAGATTTCTGCGACCGAACCGACCCGTATCCAACATCCTATAACAAAAAATCATCTAAATTACTCCCCACAACTTTTGCATTTCCAACAAAATCACAATTTACCTCTTCCGTGTTATCCAATGCAAGCGAATTCACTTCCGAAACATCATCGTGGACAACTTCAGTTGAATTACTCTGTATGCTGACATTTGACGGTGTGCGCCGATGACCACGTAACCGCAAGATTTCTCCTTCCAGGTTCTCGTACCGCTGTTCCAGCCGTGCATTTTCTTTTAGAAGTTTCTGATAAGCCCGCCGTTCTTCGTCAAACTCTTGATGTAGCAATTTCCTCTCACTCTCAACTTTAAGGTTGATGGTTTCTGCTCAAAACACATCACATTACTTCACTTGTATCTTCTCATAACCTTACGGCAAAGTTCCCACCTTCCAACGCTTGATCACGCGCTTTAATTGCATTATTGGTCACCGTCATATCTTCTTTAATAAGAGCCATTTCATTCATGAGCCTCTCGATAATCTACAACCAAGATTCAATTTAATATTACAGTGAACACCGCACCTCGTTTATAATCAACTCGTATATTGGCAAACATCGGCTATTGTCAACAAACTCCAATTAAAGTCCCGTCATCAGAATAGGTCCTCGGGATTTTCAACATAAATTACCTCACTTTCAATAAACTTGAATTAAGGAAAACTCAGTTATAATCAACTGATTTCCTCCTAAAACCGGATTTTAGACCCCTGATATTGTCAACTAAAGGGTCAAATTTTGACAAATACAATAGAGTAGACCTTTAATAGAAACCAAAACCCTGGTCTCTTCGAGTTGCTTGTAAGCGAGGTTCACCGTACTCTGATACGTATTTATTTCAAGTACGTAACCAACCTCTGCATTCTCTTTCTCTTTCAGATCCTTCTCATTCAGTATATCCATCTTCTCTGCTTTTTCACGGTCCAGTTCAGCAATGACGTCCCTTAACTTTTCCTCCAACTGCAAGATGGTATTTGCGTAATTACGAGCTTGGACTTCAAATGATTTCAACTCCTCCATTTTTGTCCGCATCTCGTTGAATTCATTGCTCTTCGAACGCAGCGAGTTCATCTCTTTGGTCTACACGAAATCAACAATTACCGTATTAATATTAAAGTTATTAAGTCTTAATATTAGAAACTAGTTAACCCACCATCTCCTCTATCTTCTGCTGCTTGGCAATGATCTTATTCTCCAGGCCAAGATTGAGCTTCTTGACGTGCTCAACGGACCGCGCTTCAATTTTCAGTTGTTTCAGTTCACGTTTGGCTATAAGTCGCCGTACGCAACTTTGCAGCAAGATGACCGCCTTGATGGTGATCTTGTACTGGACTCTTGAAAGCCAACCACGAACATGTTTCTGAATGACAATGGCCGCATGGTTTCGGCGAAGTACTTGGAAACGTTGTCTCGCGAAGAAACCACGCGCGAAACATTGAAGCGATAGAACCGCATGGCAGATCGTCTTATATTTTGTGCGTTGAATGTAACCACGTACATGACGCTGTATGCATATTGCAGCTTTGGTCTTCCGCATGAAAAGTGCTTTCCTGAATTACAAATAAACAATGCAAACGATGAGAAAAACTTATAACTAAGCCGCATGCAAAGTTTTGATTTTTTGACCAATTTCACCTTCTTGCCAATAATCCTCGTGAGTACCGTTGCAGGTTCAAGACACAATCTCTTATTTTCAAATATCGTTTCCTCTGCATCCATCCACGAACCCTCTTCTGGATTATAATACAGCATGCTTTCATTTTGTCCGACCGTAATTTCTCAAGGTACGCCACTTGACCAGCACGAAAGAATATTTTCGTCTTTCCGAACTTGAATTTGTCAGCATCCTGTTTTAACAATAATACAACAGATCAACTGCAAAGTTAGCCACAAATCAGTTCAATAATAGCTTACACAGTGTGTCTACTAAACTTTCATTTTAAAATTCCAGTATATTTCCTGTATTTTCAAGAAGAAAATTTGTAACTTTTTCCCAGGACACAAAATACATAAAGTACAAGAAAGTTACATAACAAACCACATTAATACCTTAGAAACTGATGAATAAGTGGAATGAATCATAGAATTGTAAAAGTCTCACGCTTAATTGGTATTTTGTTCCAAGCAAATTAGAAGAGGAACACAGAAATCAATAAACGAAATTATGTAAAGTGCCACAAATGATACATTTTCCAGGATTAAGAAACAATTCCAGGATTTCAAGTATTTCCAGTATGAGTAGACACCCTGTTACAAGGTAAGCAATTATAAATACCTTAATTAAATTCCCCAAGATCTTTTCACTGGTTGTTCGAAGATCACCACGGTTGATGAACTTCGACGGGATCAAGACGCGATAGCGCATAAAGAAATCTTGATAAGTCCATCTATAAATTGACAAAATATTATCACATCTTTCCAATTAGTTCTGGCAGGGAGTATTCAGATGTTTAAAATACCTGGATGGAAATCCAGCAGCACTTATTCTGATAGTTTCCAAGACACCGCACGCCCTCAATTGCTGAACAGCCCGATGAGGTTCAAACTCAAACGACATTTTATCATCATTTGGTTTGATGCAGCGGACATAATGTGGTGTCGTTGAATTCAGTGTGTTCATCAACAAACTCAACGAATCTACAAACTACAAATCCCAAGTGTCAATATGAGTCTTATTTACAAATGTAATTCACATTTATTTCATCTATTTACATTTCATTGTTCCTGTAATTAGTATTCCTAGATCTAAATTCAGCCTAAAAACCTCAAATGCCATCTCTCACCTGACAGCCAACTGTCCTTTTGTGCTGCTTTTGTGATGTTCCCGTACTGTGTTGCGACTTCACGGGAACCTTCACGGAAGTTTTAGATTTGATTTCAGCCGTTTCTTCCCTGAAAAGTTCTCCAACCAATTCGAACTATAAAATAAAACAAAAACCCTAATTAGAACAAACTCACTTGGGAACAAAATCACACATGTATTAATTAACTTCCTCACCTGACTAGCTTTTAAGATATTTATGTGTTCCTCCATAACAGTATCTCTATTTTTAACTAGGAATCCATTGCTCTCGTACTGGACAATGTCAGCAAAGTGTGTCACCAAGAAAGCAGTATTGGAAAGCCTTGGTTTGCCAAAATGTTTCCATTTCGTACATTTCTCGTACAATTTCTGTACCCAAGTTGCGTCAGACCCTTTTGGCATCTATGTATAAAAATTATAAAAATCCCCACCAATCAGATACGTTTTCACGTTTACTACATTTTTATTATCATTAATTACCCTGCATTCTTCATCAAGAAGGTCCAAAATCCCAAGTTTAGTCTCGATGAGATCTATGCAAGGCTGGTTGTCGTAAAAGTCAATAAATTTCCATTCAATCTTCTCTCTGACGTATTCTTCTTGTTCCAATTTAAACACGTGCTGGAAATTAATAACAAATAATAATGTGTTATTAGTAAATATACTTCAACAATTCAAATGCTAGTACTTACTAAAACACATCAACGTGATTTTAAATAATTTCACCTGGTTAAATTGCTGCTGCAATTTCTCGTTGGCGTAATTGATGCAGAATTGTTCAAAACTGTTGATTTCAAACGTTTCGAAACTGTAAAATTGAATTCCACTTAAACATGTGCTTGTTGCTAAATGGGTGAAGCGAGTATTATAGTATTATACAAACCCGTAGATGTCCAGTACACCGATGAACTTGTACGGCTTGCTTGAAGAAGCCAAAGATTTGTTGATGTGGGAAACTGTCCATGCGAAGAGCTGAGCGTAGACATGTTTTGCAAGAGCATCTCTGGCAAAAACAGCCTAAATAAACATAATAATGGTACGTCAAATAGCAGTAGACACCATGTATATTAATTGCAATTTAACAGACCTCTGCATGTGTCATTGGCTTTGTGAACACTTCTCGCTGACTGACTATTTTTCTAAAACAGAGCCACGTTCTCATTTGTTCCTCATCAATCCCTAACAATTCTGCCACAATAGGAAGGTGTGCATCTTTCATCTTAATTATAAAAACATATAAATCAATTTGTAATTTTCTCAAAATGTGACACGCGTACTTACAGATATTCCACAGCCTTCTTCTTCTTCTTCACCCTGTCCACTATCAAGACCGGAAATAATTGCAACATTTCCCAAATGCAGAACTGCTGCCAATATGCGAAACATCATCTTCTGATCGTTTCCAGAAAAGCCTAATGCACATAACCAATCGGATTAAACACGGAACTTCCAATTTGTTCTCCGGTAAAACTATTTAAAACTGTAATACTTTTCATCTAAGTCCACATACCTAGTGTAGTTAAAGCATTTCTTGTTTCCTGGAAATACTCTGCATCGTCTACTCCTGGTATTGCACCACTTTCACCGAAATTCGTGTAGCGAAAATTGCGATGATTTGCTAAATGAAACGAAAGGTTTGTTTGATTTGTAGAGTGAGTAATACGAAAAGAAAGAGATTAGCATATAAATAGATGGTTTCATTTACATAAACGAAGAGTTTTAAATTCTTCCAAGTGGCTTGACGCGCAAAGCTGATAGAAGATGTGGTAATTTCTCTCTTCCGGAGCTTGGAAAACAACGCGGGACTTTTCCAGAAGATATGTCCTCATGTTGGCTCCGATTATAGTAAACTGCTTGTTGAAGTCGATTTCGATGTACTTCCCAAATCGGCTGCTGTTATCGTTACGAGTTGTTTTCGCGTTACCGATAGCCTAATTTAAAAAATGCCTATTAAACATTGCGCATTATGAATTTTACACTGTTACAAAGTATTATAATACACCTCCATAATGGGATTGGAAGCCAGAACCTTCCTTTCCACTTGGGTTTCTGTCGCAGATCCTCCTACCGTTGCAAAATACCTCATCGCGTACTTCGCGGACACCGTTTTACCAGCGCCGGATTCACCGCTCACGATGATGGACTGGTTTTGCTCCTCTCTACATAAACAGTAATAATATGACAATACTTTATTAGTCAGGAGGACAAAAATATTGTACAGTGAAACCTGTTTATGGTGGAATGTTATCATAGGGTCTAAAATTCTGAAACATTTTGGCATGAACAAGTTTCCTCTACAGACAGGTTTCACTGTATATTACATTGTACATCAAATGTTGTTTTAAAACATAATTGAATACTATTTTTGGATTGGTTTCAATAGCTCAATTGGAAGGAATGCCCAAATATAATAACATGTAAATATGATCAGCGCAAGAGTTAACGTGTCTTAAAACCGCTGCGTAATGAATATTGAATCATTTGTAACCTTTCCATTTTCGTGAACGACTCTTCCGCCACTGCAAATATGTGAGGATCCAGGTCCCCCATACTTTGTCCACGGTAAGCTCTGATGGTGTCCTCCCCGTAGATGGACAGCTCTTCGTACGGGTTAATAGCCACCAAAACGATACCTGGAAATAAAACAACCCAATTATAAATATCAAAGGTATTACCGAATAAATAACAGTTTACTATTCCAGAAGCATATGTTAATTAAGTATACACAGCTAGGTAACGTACCGCAGTAAGTGTAGATCGCATTGTGGTTGCAAAAGCGCACTCGTAGGTTATAGAGAACTGCAAGGCAATGGTGACATATTTGGTTTTGATGCAGAATCATTTCACTTTACACACACAACATTATCACGTAGGAAAAGCAAACCTTCTGGTTCATTTAGGTAGGAAAGTGAAGTTAGATCGTTTTCTCCGATCAGGATTTCGGGGTTCCGTAGCGGTGGCAAGTCATCTTTCGTTTTTATAATCAGGGTAACTTGCTGCGTAACAGGACAAGTGCAAGAAACATGCATTACAAGTAGAGTAATAGTAATATAATAAACATCATCAAGCTGCAATCATGCTATAGCTTTACGCCAAGTTCAAAGATGGACACGCGCAACAGCGGCTTTCCAACTTTCATTCCTCCGCGTGAAACACTAAAAACTTTCATTTCAAAATGCCAGTATACTTCCAGTATTTAAGGAAATATAACTTTTTCCAGGACACAAAATACATAAAATGAAAGATAGTTACATAACAAACCACATTAATCCCTGAAAAACTGATGAATAAGTGAAAGAACTATGAATTTCAAAAGTCTCATGCTAAATTATTATTTAGTTCCAAGCAAATGAGAAGAGGAACACAGAAATCAATACATTTTCCAGGATTAAGGAAGAATTTCAGTACAATTCTAGGATTTCAAGGATTTCTAGTATCAGTAAACGCCCTGCAACATCTTAAAAGTGTACAGAAGTTGGTGAAAGTTGGAAATCCACCACAAGGATCATTACATACATTGTTAGTAGTCATAAACAAACTTTATGTACCTTTTTGCCATTCTGATTTAGCACAAACAAAAGTGAAAAATGGTTAGTATTATAATACGCACATTCAGCAAGGCATGAACTTACATATATAGTTAAAAAGTTTTACCTCTCCATCATCACATTCAACTTTTAAGTTTCCTGTCACAAAGTCTTCCACAACCTCTGCTGCTTTCCAGACATGTTCCTTGTCAGGCAACCACAGCCGGGCACCCTGAAAAATATAACCAATCACATCAGTAACAATTCTCATACCTTAACAAATTTTTCTGCAATTTTCCTTCCACCTTAGAGTACAATTCACTTGCTTTGTCCATATCCATATTGTAAAAACCTGCTATTTTATAACGATGTTCAACGATATTAAATGCATCTCTCCAGCTACTATTGTAACCCACATTACGTCTTAAAGCTCCCAATGAAAACATCCTACCATTAGATCACTCAAAATATCTATATTATTTGTAGAAATGTAACAAATTACACTATATTGAACATGTAAGTATGACTTCCAAGGACTGGAATGAACGAGCTATACATTGATCATGCATATTAGTCCTCACATGACATGTAAGTACTTCAAGGTCTTCAGGTCTTCAAAGAGTCGTTTTGATTCTGATTGGTTTAATAATTTACCTGACACATTAATAACTGAATGGCCTTGATATACAAATCAGTTTATATTATGTACCATTTTTTCAATTTTGCAGGAAATATTTTTAAACAAGCTGCACAACAATATTTTGTAATTAACACATACTAATACAGTACTTAGGGTTTATTGCAACAATTGACTATAAAAAATCCTGTATACAATTTCACTTTTTATTAAAATAAATGTAGTAAGTAAATCAGAGTAGTACCACACAAAAAGTTGAACAATCAACATAAATACCTGTTTATTTACTTTAGTTATTTAAATATTTATATACAACTGTTGTCAAACCTGATACAGGATTATATTATCATTATTAGAGGGTTATGTTAAAAAATTATACCATATTTGACAAATCAGTGGTTTCAATGTGAATGACACCATAATAAACAATTGTAAATAAACAATATATACCCCATTTCAACAATTTCCCTTCCAATTCTTCATTTCTGCACATATTACCACTTGACAAATTAATCTATTAACTATTACAAGAGCTTGAACTTGCTGTAGAAAAATTTAAAATATGAATAGCCAATTATAGGAATATTATTGCAGTGTAATTTATGGAATTAGGTTCAAGATTTTCCCATGCGAGGTCAATGTAATGTATCATTAGGAGATGCAGAACAAAAACTCGATCTTGTATAAGCACAATTTCAACTCTGATTTCACACACCAGCAGATCTAAGTGGAAAGAACAGTTACAGAACTCCAATGGAAAGGAAAAAATTATAATAATTATATACTACAATTATTGCTGAACAATATATTGGACGCTGATGCACAGAGTTGTTTTTTCTAAATTAAAGACAAAATAGGACCCTTCAAAAAGATAACCATCATTACATTTCATTACCATGTGGGAATGGGAAAATTCGCAGATGTGCAATGTCTCATTTATGTCCATACTAATTTAATTGTAATCTATTAAAAATCTGGAAATTAGTAATGAACATGCAAACAGGGAGGAAAATAAATTTTCATGGACATATGTAAATTGCATTTAAACTGGAATTATGGTAGGCCAGGATTAAATCTGAAAATGTTCAAAATTAAGTACCAATTTATGAGTTCCAGAAATAAATAAAAAAACATTTAGAAATAAATATGGCAAATATTATACAAAATCTGATAAAACTGATTATATATAAATAACACAAACTATTAACAGTCTAGATCACATTGTAATGGTATTTAAAATGAATATTTGTGTATAGCATAATGCATTAAAAATGAAAATTAAAGGTAATGAACTTTGTACCTGTTACCACATTATCCTTGAGGAGGAAGTCGGAATTCACAAAGGTGGAGTACCAACATAAAATTTTGAAATTTACACCCACTGCCCCAGGTTTTACCATATTTTATCTTTGGGTTTTACAACATTACTGCGCAGCAACAAAAAACACGACTTGAATTCGAGGTATTTTATTACCAACAATCACATTAAATTACGTATTAAATTGTTCAATGAATACCATTAAAAAATGACAGGATACGAACAGACATATCAATACACCCGAGCATTTATTTATTTATTAAGAAATTGAGCAACGGGCGACCCCTGCAAATAAATATTGGACACAAAATAAATTCATTTTGCCAAATTATTGATTGACATTTTCTGGTTTAGGCTTAACACCTCCGATCATTTTTTCACGACTTTTTAGTCGCTCCAACATTTGAGAAAATAAAATATCGTTTCTTAGATTACAAATCGATTAAAAACGTACTTATTGAGTCATTATTTGCCGTATCGAAGCATGTGTCACCACGTAAACTTATATACGTTGACATGGCCTTGTTTCAACGGGATACGGTTATATTTTTAAGCCTAATTCGAACGCCGGACTCCTAACGACTTTGACATTTAAATCGCATCTAAAACTGAATTGTGTGCTTCTCACCTTGCTGTAAAGCTCTGCAGAAGTCATGTTTCCATGCAAACCAGTGGTCTTTTACTGTTTCGGACTGTTTTTGCGCCAGATGAAACAGTCCAAGATGAAACACACGGTTCTCTTCAAACGCGAACCGGCGAATGGGGATATGAACACCCACCAGGTGTCGCTACTTCCTTCGCAGAAGTTCATTAGTCAAAGCGCCTTTGCCGGTAGCATCAGGATGTGAACTTCTACAAGCGCATCAAGCATATGTGCATAGGCTTTCTCATTTCTCAATAACGTGCACAACTTCATAAAGCTATGAATTTTTAATTTGAACATAAATTGTGAGTGGTTTTACACTAGAAGTTGAGAAGAAAGCTGAAATGTCCTAAACGCAGTTGGAAGAGGTTTGGAGTGAGATAGCCGAGAGTTTCATCTGCGATAAAAGGAGATGACCCGCTTCCCTCCATTATGCCTTTTGACCCTGCTTCCGATACCTCCATTGATGATCAAAGGTCAGTTGTGAATAACCAGTGTGGGAATTAATAATAAATTGATAGGAGAAATATAATGAATTTGCCCGATTTTATTATTTTTGTATTATAGGAATGATGCGATGAAGCGGATTCATCACTTTCTTCACGATAAACAAGCGCCGGAAGCTTTGGCCCTACTTAGAGCTTCCAGGTATTGTAATTTCTTTTGTTATTGCTTGACCAATGTAGAACTTTGAATATAATAATCCTACATCTTTAAAAAATAACTTTATTATAAGTTGTTGGTGATAAACGACGTTTTTCCGAGCTTCAAAAACTAGTTTTCGGAAAACCGGCGCTGCTCATGGTCAGCAGGGGCCTTGATCACCATAAAATTAAGGCTAATAGTTGGAAAAACGCTCTTTTATTTGCCGTATCGTTTGTAAATGTGCGTTTTATAGCAACTTTGGAATAAATTCGTGAAGAATAGGCTATTTTGGGCAGTTTTCCTGCAGTACGATCGA